>JASANE010030619.1:0-14235 GCA_030248225.1 Trileptium ribeirensis | reverse complement strand
AAGAACACATTTAAGATATGACTGTAAGTTACGTTAGGTGGGATAAGAATGTGTAAATTTCTCGGTTTGTAATATGCTATATTATTGTACCTGTACCTGTGGGTGTATTGGGAATGCAAGTATCCCTCGCATTTTCTTTGCATATTTTTGGAAAATCTGCTGAAGTTCACGCTTAAAATTGGATCATAAATTTCTGATTGACTTGGACCCCCCCAATGTTTTGGAAGGATTTGCGCCACTGCAAGTGTCTAACTGATATACATGTTACTTAAACACTTTTTGCGCGAAGAGTCGAAGCTAATCGACAATACTGCCAATTCTCTGCGTATAAGCATACGAAAATTATATATATTTGAAATGGGGCGAGCGAATCGAGCGAACTTTTTACTTATGGCAGTAGGGGAAAATCGTGAAAATTTCTTTTTGTCTGTTTTTATCTTTCATAACTCATGTTCAGATGAATGGATTTCGTTAAATTTTTTATTTGATAACAAACGTGGCGAGGATGTATATACCCTTTACTTGAACACGAACAGCTCCGAACCCACATTTACTGAATAGAAGGTTGCTGAATGAGTTTTCAAAATTTTACTCGTAATTCCTTGTGCGTCTAAAGCAATAATAATGCCTAAAGTATGCAATGAATTTATACTTTATACGTTCGGAGTGGCAATAATTTGACATGGCGAAATTTCCTGCAGTCTGAAAAGCGTGAATATGTTTGAGCAGTAATAACTTTAATCGAGTATCCATATTATGTATAAATTGCGACCTGTCATTAAAATAGCATTCAAACTTCATAACGTTGCTGTGGTGCTTACTAAAGGTACACGAGGTGTTGTCGTGCCATGTGCTGGAAATCACTCTATTTTAACTGTTTTGGACACCGTTAAACAAATATCATGTTTTGTCTTGATTAAAACCGGAAAATACACACCCTATTAAGGTATAGAAACCAGGTACTTGTCGAAAAACATATAATCACTCTAGATTTGACCTATGATATAGTGAAATCAAAATCATTGTTACTGTTTTTATATTGTATAATTGAAATCGGATGTGTCATTTATTGTTACCGAAAGCTACAGGCAGCACGCAATCCTCAAACTCATACTATGACCATTAACCCTGACATTTTACTGTCACTGCCTTGCGTAGGAAATAATGCAGGTGGGGTACCTCTGATTTCTAGCGTTAGATTCGTATGCACTGATACAACAGCTGTTTCTGTGAGTATTTTTTGAATCTTTACACTATGCAGTACACCAGTTAATTAATCTGTCACAGAGTTGCACCTAGTATACCCAGCGTTTGGGGATATTTTCTTGCAAATTTATGAACCAGGGGCGTCGCAAGAAGGGCATTAGGGGGAAGCAGCACCCTCGACTTTTCCTGACAAACATTAAAAAATTAACTGTTGTGGTTATAATAAAATGAATGTAAACGACCGGCCCCTCCAGTTTTTTTCCGACCCCCCTCCACTTTTGAAGAGCTTGCGACGCCACTGTTAAGTATCGATCGGCGGGTATTGCACATTTTTACTCTCCGAGGTTAAAGGGGATGCATATTCATATAAATGTAAACTATACGTATATTTGCTAATAACCCCCTTGAGTTGATTAACCTTCAATTTTAGACATGGAAACTTTGCAGCCATTATAATTTTAACATGTCAATGAGTTGTATCACTGCGCGCCGAGCGCCCCTTACTTCTCAAACTATATTTTCAGTTCTTGGCATCTTACTAAATTGATGTTTGTTAGAAAATACGGTTTAAATTTTAGTATTAATTTTTTAATAGAACATTTTCATAAAACTAGTGAAGCTCGCTTGCTAGCGAGAAGTCGAGTGGTGAGAACAATCCCCCGAAGTCTGTTGTAGAAAGCACACACAAACAAAGCCTACACACAGTGCGCATGTGCAGCATTATATAAACCGTGAGTGATGAGTCATAGTTACGCCCGCCTCTTTTGATAGCCAACGTATGCAGTAGACAAAACTTCATACAACGAGTACAAAAACAGTGAACTAACAATTTAATAATTCAATAAAACCCTAAATTGACCGTCAAAAGAACGTTAAAGAATTCAAACATACACTTGAGAAAAATCTCATTTTTCATACCAATTATGAACCAGAAGTGTAAAAAATATTAGCCCAACAATATTTTTAACACTTGCAATGAGTTTATCTGCCCAGAAAACCCCATATCCGACACTGAAACCAACAATAAACACAGATTCAGGTGCTTTTCCCACGACTTGTCACCAAAAATTTCTAAAACATCATTTTTATGCTAAGTATGAACCAGAAGTGTAAAAAATATTTGCCCAACAATATTTTTAACACTTGCAATGAGTTTATCTGCCCAGAAAACCCCATATAAGACACAAAAAGCAACAAAAAACATTTAGGTGCATTTGCCACGACTTTTCACCAAATATGAAATTTGGCGCCAACTATAAGCTTATAGACTCCAGATTGGGAAGCAGTTGAAAAACCTGTTATATATCATTGGAAAGCCCTGGTAAAGCTACGTGGAATAGGCATATTAGTTTGTGGATACCTCGTTTACTTATTGAGAAAATTCGCAAAAACTGGACGGGTGCCCGAAAAATGGGCCAAAATGACGTCATTTTGCCCCATAACTTTTCTCACGGGAAAAATTCAAAAATCGGGCTCCGTCACTAAACCTAAATCGACTATTGCGGTTCGAATGAGCTATCTTGCATCAAAATCTGCCCAAACGTTATCGAGATCCAGGTGCGAAACACACAGACACACAGACACACACACAGACAGGACCTCCTCAACCCCTCCCTCCAGAGCCAAAATTGAAAATTCTCGTTCCAATCGTTATATGTTTCAAAAATAGTGACGGTTATAAATACATATCGTTTTCCGCAGACCATTTTTGTCTCTGTTATTCATCTTGAAAGCGTTTTACAGCTTAATCTTTTCGTACCCATTGGGCTAAATCATACATGCCCAAGTAGTGGTTCTGGGAGTGGGCCTAACCAACCTGAGTCATCGAACCCCCTGCCCCATCTCGCCAAGAGCACACGGAAAACGTTAGGAAAACTTGGCAAAAGTAGGGTGAAAATTGGCAAAAATTGGGCAAAAAGGCCTCGGCGGTGGGGGCCATCAAATTTTTTGAGCACCCCCTAGAAAATCTGTCTACAAATAGCTCTACCCCCAAGAGAAAACTTACATCGCCAGCCCCGGCTATCCCTGAGCCCTCCAAGTGTCAGCACGATTGGACCATATTGACTCAACGCTCATTGCGTTGAGTTGTGTTAACCAAGCTTGTCGCGTGATGCATGTTTGACGTTTGACGTACAACCCGGGCTCAATCATATCGCTTGGCTGAGTTTATCAAACACTGCACTGTACAAAAATCAATTTACAAATATTAAAAGATTAAGTAACATATCCGGAACCCAAAACGATAAAAATATTTATCGATTTTAGCGTAAACAGCTAAAACAATACATAAACACGATGTAAATATCAAATGTACCACGTTTATGCGTTAAGGTATGGAAATGTTGTTAGAACAAAAATTTTAGTGGATAACATGGTAACAACACGAGAAGGAGCTACGACAATTGCATAGTCGAAGAAAAATGCTATGATCAGCTGTTTTCATCAAAATTGAGGACAAAATATCTGAGTCTTTTCATTTAGCACCACCCCCCCTTCCACCGGACCAAAATAGGTCAATTTTGAAGACTATCATTTTACTCAACTTATAGAGCTGGTTCAGAAAATTTCAAGTTTGGCCTCATTTATGATATTTTGTTCTGACTTTTAGGGCTGCTATGATGGTACTCAAAAATTTCGAGGAATGTTTTTCGCTATAAATGTATAAGTTTACAAATCATTGGAACCGCATGGACGAGCTGATTCGAATAGTGTTAAAATCAACTTATTTCGCCTTTACGGATTAACGATTCAGCTTAGGCTAAGGCTCAGATTTATCATTTCACTTAAATGGGAGTACTCTTTCACCCGTGAAACGATTCAACCGATTTTACTTCCCTCGTCAATGTGGCATGAAATATAGAAATCGTAAGTTTAAAGACAAATTTTTTTTCGAAATTTTGGGTTTCAACGGCTGACGGTCCATTGAAAATCCAAAACAAATGGAAAAACTTTTTACTATATATAAGGCCAAAATGAATATTTTGGGAACAAGATCGTCGAGCTTACTCGAATGATTCCAGAATTATCATTGTATATTCAAAATTGACCAATTTCGACATGGAGGAGGGTTAAAGCATAACACCCAAATAATATGTATGTTCATGGTTTTAAACATGGATATTTAGCTTAAACTCTACAATCGCACCTTTTCTTTCATGTTTTCCCGAGATGGAAAGAAATGCCATATGGTTTATGGTGTGATGATTTAAAGTTTATCGATATAAAAATGATAGAATACTTTTTTATTATTTTGTACAATCAAACAGCATAGATTGAAATTGTGACTTTAACATTAAACTATCCTTTTTTCGTCAGATCACCTTCATAGGCATCTATATGGCGTAGGCGGTTCCCCTGAAAGTCGGACTACCCCTATGCCATATTAACTACCTGAATTCCCGCACGGTTACACTGCTTCCTCCAATTCCTGGAATTTCAAGCAATTGTGAGCATATTCACAAAAATTTGAAATGTAGACTGTGGAAATTATGAACCAGCCCCAGAGACAATTTAGCACTAAGCTGACGGTCCTTAGAGTTCTATTACTTAGATAAGCTGTAAAACATTGTAGAAGACTTTATAGTAGATTTATATCGGAATGAGCGTTTTTTTAATATATCTCAGGAGTCCTGGTTAGCGATGTAATATATAAATGAATCTCTTACTCATGTCATATTCATAGCCATAAATGATACTACCGTTGGCCACTGTTTTGCGCTAAGTTAAACCACACGTTCATGCTATATGATCAAATTCACATGCCCCACTAGATTGGTTTTTCTCGAGGGGGGATATCCTCCCGGCCCCTGTTATCAGGTGTCTGTTTGCGTATGATCGGCAAAGTGACGCCGAAACTGAATTGTTTCCAAAAACGAAATCGCAGAACGTTTATAGCTACCGGCGCCGGCGCGTAATACTCGCGCTATTGCGCAGTCAGAAACAAAATAACGAAAAACGTTTCTGAACAGTCGTTTACATAGGGCGTCCGTTAATTAAGTATAAGGCTTTAAAGTTCCCCTATGTAATAACCAAGACAGATAATCGTAACCTGTTTTGTTTCTGTTTTAGACCAATATTGTAGTTTATTATTTACACCAATTATGGTGAAGTCGCTCAGCCGCTGTATTCCAAGACCGCTCGGGTTTTTGGGATAAAGCCTTCCCTAGAAAACGGCTGGCTCGGTCATCGCGGCCCATTTGAATGGCCTGCTCACTCGCCTGATTTAACGTCATGTGTTGCTTTCTTTGGGATGATCTCAAGCAACTGGTACACGCCAGAAAGTTAGCTGACTAAAGAACATCCGATAGGAAGTGTCTCTTCTGGAACTCGAAACGGTAAAGAAAGTTTGCCAGTTCTTGCGGTATAGACTGAATGAATTTATTGAAATTATTGGATGTCAGTTAGCTGTGTAAATTGAAATAAATACACATAAATCTAAGGTAATGTTTGTTCAACTGCAGTGAAATTTAAAACCACTATTCGACGTTGTTGTGCTTAGACATTTATGTAGCTATGGGATACCCTGGATGTGATTTTCAAAATAATATATATTTGTTGTTTTGTGTTATTAGATTGGTCACTACTGGTTAGACGACGCTACAAATGACAACAGCTGACCATCTCTGATATGTGTTATAACAATGCAGTGAATATACTGACCGTATACAGGGCTAAACTAAATATTATTATTTATTTATAGAATATTTTTACGACACGATACTACATCAATGTTAGTAACTGCACATAAACGCACACTTTATAAATATCATATGAGTAGCAGTTAATGAGACTAGCGGTCAAGTAATCGAATATTATAGAAAACATTGATATAAACGCTATAAATTTAGATGCTTTTCGCCATTTTGTAACTAAGATGACTGATATAGTTTAGATTAGAGTATTTTTAGGTTCACCTGGAAGAGCCTAAAATTAGATTTACCAGGAACTGGGCTATAAACTTTAGGATGAGTTTATACCTGAAAAAGTTAATAGCTTAATGGACCCTGGCTCCTCAACAAAATAATGTACAAAAAGATTTAGAATCAAACTGAATCTGCGACGAAAATGCATCAAATGAACTATAAAATTGCTGCATTTTCAAATATAACTGTGGCAATGTTTAAACAATCCTATTTTTTATACGCAACCCCAAAATCTACCAAGTGTATCAGGAAAATAACTTGCAATTTGATTAAAATTTCTAATTTTTGAAAAAAGCTAGAAACACATTTTTTCCAAATAAATATATTTTAGAACTAAAATTTGACATGTTTGTGGATCGATGGGACCTTATGTTGCCATGTTATGGGAGAGATCGACTGTTTGCAGTTTAATCCATTCGTTCGTAGTTAATTGCCAATCAGTTCCCGCGATTTGAAAATTATGTTTGCAAGCATATAAGTCCTAACACTCAGTGGTATTAGTTAATGATCGGCTGGTACTGGTACTAGCTAGTACTAATACTAGCACGAAATTACAGTACAAAATAAATAAATTTATGAAAATTGCAGAGGCAAAGGTTGTTATTTGTGAAAAAGTGTCAACCCTAACACAATATTCTTAGGGAACATTAACAATTTGATTTTAAAATGACATTATTTCAACTATTTAGTCTCATTGCCATTAGCCAATCTTCTCTCTGTGGCAGAAATGTATGGAGGGTTTTTACGACTGCGTGAAGATTGTTATATTTTCGTTGTTTCTACAATAAGAAAACATATCTACTCAAAAAATGAGAACATATTGCAAAGCGCGAAATCAAACATTACGAACAAAGTGCGACGACTATAACTGTCCCCTCAGAGGTCAGGGCTGAACTTCTGTTTATGAACAAATTAGTGGGAAACCACATCAATGTGAAAACGATATCATGGCTCCAGCCAGTGTAGGCTGACGCATACAACTCAATTGAATACTGTTTATTGTGTAAAACTTGATCCATTTTATTTAAAATTATAGTATATATTTGTGCTGTCTATCCTCATATATGTTGATTTTGCGCAATGTTTGTGCGTAATTTTTTGATAATTGATTTTAGAATTTGAGAAAGATATTATATGCTTACCGATAAACGTGGGATTTTGTTTAAAGTAGTGCATTTCAAGGTGGCAAAAATGGGAGAAGAGGTGAAAATCTGTCAAACGCCTAGATTCATTTGTTTGCAGGATCTTTTGTGGATAGCCGTTAGAATAAAGTCTACCATAACATCTAAGATGTGCACGTCTTGCAAACGCCACGTCTTGCATAAATCTGGGAATAACTTCAACCTTACGAAGAATCCTTGCTGATATAATAGTAGTTTTTTCTGCAATGAAGAATAAATAATGAACGCGAAAACATTTTCAGTCAATGATATCGAAAATGTTCTACTCATATTACTTGTACATGTAATAGTTTGATATCTGTTGGGTTCAATCGTGGTACTAACGAGATCATCAGCGTAATAGTGCGTGGTAGTCAAAACACAATGGCACATTTTTGTTGTCGCAATAGTATCAACGCAATTGCTGGAAATAGCAGTCAACACATCATCAGTCATAGACGCATGGCTTTCGGTATAACGTTGTCTGATACAAATTGAACTATAAATGCCTGTTTGAATATAATAAAAAATTATAAAAATTATGAATAATCCACTGTAAAACCGAGGGAGTAGGAAAATATGTCCCAAAATTTCGTGGATGTTATATAGAACAAAGAAATTTGAAAATTTGTGGGTATTCATAAATTTGATGCATCGAGTAATATTGTGGGTGCTGATCGTATTATGCAGTAATTACCGAGACATTTGAAAATGTGTCGGAGCTAATAGGTTGCAGGCCTCCAGTAATTTTTCAGATGCAATTAAATCTCAGTAATTTTAGTTTTTGTTGGACAATTTTTATACCTTTTCAGTTTAAAGTAGACTATCTATCATTAGACTACATCCGTGATTATTTGCAAACTATATTAACGATTAGTAGTGTCATCCAGTCTATGGCCCAAATAACCCTTAGGGGCGGAAATCAAATGCATGACATGTTGATATCGATCAACTAAGCCTTAGTCTCAGCCTAAGCTAATGCCGTTATATGAGACATACACTGAGCCTCAGCCTAAGTCGAATTTTATGACGTACCACGCCTCAGGGTTACTTAGGTCCACTCTATATACAATACAGCGCTGGGAATACTTAATACTTAGCGGCACAATGCCATTAGGTACGCATGAATATCAGTAAAAACGTCTTAGGGAACTAACCGGCCCGTGGTAGTTATGGCGTTGTGACAAACGCTATGCAAATTGCGCACATATTTTACCATAAGCTTTCGTGAAACAGTTTGAAGTGATAACAAACAGCTCTGACCGAGAAAACCGCTGTAAGCGTGAACTTATTGTTAATATGTTACGTTTTTAAGAGAATTGTCTCAGCGCTAGAAAATATATTAAACAATTACAATGTACCATTTGTCATGGGTAACGATCTAGCAGGTGTTCGTACGCCATTGTTTAACCGTTTTGAACTTCTTGTTTCAAAGCAGAGTGCATAAAGCATCATAAAAATACAGTTGGTCCTCTTTGTCGTAAATTGAAATTTAATGCCAAGTGTTTGTTTGGAATATCGAACGCTGGTGAACGTAATAATAGCAATCTAAAATTACACTAATTGTTTGATAGATTACTGTTTGTCCTTACAGGCGGTCGGAACAAACCGAGACGTTTGCTGCGTACGATTTTTGTCAGGTAGGCACACTCTAGCGATAGTATTACCACACGGACATGGGCGGCGATTCCGGCGCCGATAAGGAGGCAATACCTCCCAGGAATCAAGATTTGGGGATAAGAACTAAAAAAAAATTATGCTCATTTTCGACTATTTTTAGGGATCGCCGTAAATGCACACGGAGTTAGGTTAATGTAGCTTAAATTATGAAATCACGATCCGGCAAAAAGTAAAAACATTGTCACAGCCTGACGGTTGTGGCAACAAAGTACACTGTCAATAATCGATGTGATATTTATTCGAAATATGAAATAAGCGACTGTGGAATGCATTTTATAAATAGTTGTCAATTTTCATTATCATCATGGCAGTTGTCCGTAACCTCCTCGTCCACTCCCAGCGCCTATTCCAATACCACCGCCTCCGTAGTCTCCTTGAGGAACACCGCCGTATTGCACGTTTTGTTGCTGTTGCTGTTGCTGCATTTGTTGATGCGCTTGCACACCGGCCATAACGCCTTTTGTTACGCCCGCAACAACTGCAGGATCCTGCATCGCCGGTGTTTGGAACTGTTGAGCTGCCACACCTAAATTTGGAGTAAAATTTTAAAATAGTACTTTAACGAAAATTAATTCAGCCATATCCTATTTATAATTCAACTTAATATATTCGGCAATATGCTTGTTACTATAAAGCTATAAGTTTACTTATTCCGGCTAACTTTTAAGCCACCAGAATACGGGTTAAAATATGATTTGAAATAGTTTAAACGTAACCAGAAATTAGTCTTCATAGCTGAATGACTTTGCGGTCAGTCAAGCGTAGGAGGGTAAGGTATATGAAAGTTGTGGCAACTTCGATGTACTGGACCAGCCTTTGCCTGATATTTCTGGGCTAAAGTTTTTATATGCGCATTATACTATACCTATGGCTAAGCCGAACCCTACGCTCTCAATTGCTTGTTTTTAAGGATATTACGCCTTTACATTTTATTTGGGGCAACTTTTTTAAAGCTATCGGCGGGTGTTAGTTTCATTGGCTACGAAGAAATATAAAGGCGGCAGACTGATGTAAAATCAAATTGTAAAACATGTTGCTTACCTGCTGCAGCACCGGCAACGGCTTCACCACTAAAAATTGGCTCAGTTTTATACTGAAATTTCTTCGCTACATAACACAAACCAAGGATCATAATCAGCAACCCTAGAAGCAAATTACTTAATATTACATGTTGCCTAGACAGTAATTGATATATCGACTACGACATCGGTCTGCATAAGCCAGTCGGTGTTAACGCTGAAATTCATTCCTCTGCAAAGTAGTAGTTACTGGATTATTTGATAAGATCAATGGTTTTCCTTAGCGATGATGGAAGCAGAACGACCGTAGGGAGCGAAGTTTTCTCAAATAGCGGTGACCGGTGTAAAAATATGTTTGTATCTCTTGTACAAATGAGAATTACTGAATTTTTGGATATTTGAAAATTATTGTGCGACTCGTAACAGTATCCAGTGTTCCAATGATTTCCTGTCCAAATTCTTACAAAACTAACTTGCATCGGAATGCTGTGACTTTGGCGAGTTGGGATCCATCGACATTTCGAGTTACAGTTGTTCCTATGAAAAGTGGTGACAACATCTTGGAATATTTTTTAATGAGAACTATAAGTTTCTTGTAGACATTTTTTGTCATAGCGGCTTATGCTATAAAATATAGGTGACACCGCAATTTATAAGGGCTATACCTAAAGGGAGAATTTTCAGCGTTTCCGAGTTATTTCCCAAACCTGAATTTTTTAATTTTGACTAAGTAAGTTTATTGCTTGTTGTGGGTGAACGATAAGTTTATAGGCTTATTTATGCGTCAAACACAGCGGTTTCATTTTGTACATTGTGTATTTTGTTAACACTGTGAAATGCTGCAGGAGCATAAAAATGTTAAATTTTGGCAACAAAATGGTGCTATCTTGATATTCTTTCCATTTATGAAGTGCCAGATTGGGCCTATACTAAATAGGATATTATTGTTACATTGAATATCATGAAGTTAACTAGATTTGAATGGCGTGAATCCAATATGAGAAGCTTTACATTTCTGCACCGTGAAAGAAGCTGTATTTTCTGATAGGTACAACTGACCAGGCCTGACAACATCTACAAATGGAGGAACCTGTCAGACAACTGATAAGACAGCATCTACAAAAAGGTACAGCTAACATGGCACAGTGTGCGAGTTTTAAACGACGTGTGATATACAAGGTGAGTTTTATACAGATGTGCGAGGAATGTAGGTGTATTACATGCCATATTAGTTACACTAAATTACAGGTATATAACCGCGAATCGTATATATTGTCAAATCATATGCACCAATTTGTGGATACGGGATCATGTTACTTTATATAACAGTTTACACTGTAGTGCTAGTTACTTCAACTAGTACACGGTGTCATAGCCAAGAACCGCCAAATTGCATAGAAAATATGAGCTTGGATGATCGCTATAGATTTTCTACGAAGCCACGACGGTTTTCGTTTGGTACCCTGTTGCTGCTTATGAATCCAGGTGAAATGGATTTACTTGAAAATATAGAATCTTTTAGTCTAAATTTTGATATACCAAAAGCCGATGCTATTCGTCTCTGCTGAAAAGCGTGACACCCTTTATAATGGCCGTGGTAGGTCGCAGTCACATTCCGCCGTACGTTTCAGTTTATGACCAACGTCGTGGTTCATAAATATGACCACTCCATCATGTTTTTGGACCACCAAATCCGTGCCCTAACAATATTATTCACCAATAAAATAAGATCTCTAAGATCTCCATCCTCTTTCGAATTTTGGAATACAAAACTTTTGATGTTGATTCGCTGAAAAAAATTAGATACACGATTTGGACGGATTGATTATTATTTCGAATCAGTCCACAGCAAGCCAGCGATCCGTCTTAGTCATTCCACAAACCATGTTACTGATACCACACTTGACAGTCTGGCGCCCTAACTGAATGAAATGAATCAACATAATGAACCAATTCTTAATGAATCACTGGTTGCTGATAATTCGAACTGAACTACATCAACGGACCTCAATATTGTAATTTAAGCATCATGATGTAAGGCTCCTTGACTCAGAGGTTGTCGACGCTTGCGGTGAGGGTGTGTTAGATACGGCACTAGTTCAGAGACAGAACACATTTGTTCCAGTAAACATCATGAAGGTAACTGAAATAAAAGTTGACTGAAGATACTTCTAGACAGAGATCTTGCTTTAGCAAATACTTCCTACACTTGTTATTGCTAAACAACAGTGGTACAGCCGATATTTACCTTTTATCTCATTTCACGAAACATAATTCTTTAATCGTTTCGATCACGGGCATTATACAAAATGTCCCATAGAGCAAATGCCCTAGCATTAAGAAGACCCAGGACGACAAATAATAAACGTATCTAAAAAGCTCTTATGCTCGTACTGTCATATATAACTTAGGTAGTTCCATGCAATAAGTAGTGACCTGAAGCAATTGAACACGGGCACTTCCGACGATCGATGCATTCTTCCAGTCGAAACGCGCATTGAGGCATACTATTCGAACCATGTCAGGCTCCAGAAGGGAAACGTCCTCCCGATATAGTCACTTTTAGGCACAATAGGGTTTGTAGTTTGCGTATGTATACCTTCTCCCTCAATATCCCGAAAGAAAAAGTCAGGAGGGTTTCGATCACGAGACCGACACGCCGAATGCCTTTGTCAGCTAAGTCCAAGTCGTCGTCAAGACATTGCCGCCATTTTCCACGAAATCTTAACCTTGCAACCGCAATCGTTACTCATTTAGAGAGAATCAATTAACGTCAGTCTAAAAGGTTTTAGCCCTAGACTTTTAACAATTCGGAAAACAGTCGATTTTACTGTCGCCAGTTTTAACAGCACAACGGGGAATTGACTCTGCCGGACTGATGGTCAAAGTGGTAGAAACTATCAGCTATCGCAGCATCCACAGGACGTCGTCTAGATCTCCACGTTCGTTGGCAAGTCAGCGACGAAACTGCTGTAGATCTGAACTTTTATCAGTTGCTTTCACGGCTCCTTCCGGAAAACTGACAAATACAGTCATATTATAGTTATCCGGTTATCCAAATTAAGTTTAGTATCGTTTAGATATCTGACAATATGTTCGGTTATAATTCCTGAAACTATGAGGGTTGTAATTATATTATGTCAGTCTCAGCAATAGGTTTGAAGTTGGGACGTTACTTTGTAGGATACCTATAATGCATCCATAAATGGTAAATGTAACAAGATAAAATTTGGAACCCGAAGCCGTTGGTTCTTACAATGTGGCATTGCCTTATATTTTTCAAAAGCTTTTGCTGTTTGTGCTACCCTTCCGTTCTTCAGTTGCCGACCGCGTGGAAGTTTTGTCCACGTCTTGCCTGCGTAATACCGTTAACGATATTGTGTACAGAACACCAACACTGTATTCTAAGTGTTTCGGACACCATCAGCGTGAGTAACGTCATGCCTGCGCCACTGCATCACCATCCTATTTTCTGGTTATTTGGAAAAAATTGTGCTTCCGAACTCTATTAACTAAGCAAAAATTTGCTGTTTTCTGTTCGCGAACATCAAAATTGATCGCGAACGAAATTCTATCGCTTTTGAATTACCGAGGGCTATGTTCACGAACAGAAAACAGAAAGTTTTTGCTCCAGTTGATACAGTTCCGTAACACGATTTTTTCCAAATAACAAAATAGGAAGAGTCATGGCCGCAGGTGTAGTCTACTCACGCATTTAATCACTGTCATCGTCACGAATTCACGGTGTCGCATATGACACCATCAGCATTTATGTATGTTGGTCATGGACACCACAAAACTTCCTGACTAGCTGGTGATAAAATGCCGCTCAGTAAACGTTAACCTGCTGCCGGCGACTATTCCTATTTTGTTATTTGGAAAAAAATTGTGTTTACCGAACTCTATCAACTCAAACGAAACATTGCTGTTTTCTGTTCGCTGATACATTAAAATTGTTGCGAACGAAATTTTATTGCTTTTGAATTTTACCGAGGGTTATGTGTCGTGAACATAATGACAAAATACAGGACCCTTTTTCTTTATGTCGCTCGCATTTACATATTGGTAATTTAGTCGCGAGACAGAGACGAATCTTAAGTAAAAACTAATAATTGTCGTGGAACTGTTATTGGCCGCTTGCGAATCACTGCTTCTGGGCTAGCAATGAATCGGATCCCGTTTCTTACTTGTTCGCTAACAATGGATGTGGATTCGACATCGGGTTTTACAAAATAGGATAGTTAGTGG
>JASANE010030618.1:0-11082 GCA_030248225.1 Trileptium ribeirensis | reverse complement strand
AAATACTTATCAAGGTGCGTTCACATGTTCATTTTTTGCCTCAAATGTGCGCTGTAATTTGTAACGATAAAAATGTGATAATCCGATTATTCAAAATTAGAATGCGCATTTTAGTAATATTTTACTACCGTTTTTTAAAAAAATTTCAATAAATCTGATAATGTTTTGTTCTTCAAATGTTTGAGTAATGTTCACAGCCTCTAAATTTTTGAAAAAATGCTAGAATTTAAGAAAACAATGCTTTCCAAATTTAATCCAATTTTTAGTTAAAATTTTAACGAATAACTTCAATTTAAATAATAATATATATAATTATTAATAATTTTCTAATAATTGTTGAAATAAATTCATACAAACGCAAATCAAATAATAATACGATTGAGAAATATAAGACAAAAACGACAAATATAATACTTCAAAAATTACATCTCTAAAATAACATAATTATTTCTTGTTACATATCCCTCGGAAATTTTAGAGTCAATACTTGAGCAACATTAAAAAAACATTTATTAAAATATAGGTTTAACATACTATGCATACGGTCAGAAAGGTGCTAAAACTAGACGAACAACCTTGCCGAGAAAAATTGCAATTAAGCAAGGAATTCTTTGATTTGACCGTGTTATCGAATTCCTCAACAACCTAAATATCAATCGCATAGCATACAACATGTGTATAAATATATGCAAAATCTAGAGCGAACTTATTTGAGTACACTCACATTTTAATTACAGAAGATTCCCAATAAGGTACATATCATCGACTAAGCTTACAATAGAATACGCCATGACTTTCTGAGCATGGTTATTTTAAAAAGAAGTAATGCGACGCTGGTACAGTATAAAAATTTAATGGATTTTAATGGATACAACAACTTATAAAGTGAGGGACGTAGAAACGCACCCGCCGACCCGGCTTAATCTCCAGGTCCACCCCACCGGGGTTGTGCTCCTTCCCTAGAATTCTATGTTGCTCTTGAATTTATTTTTCGTTTAGTAACCTATCAGGATTAAAATGATACAAAAATTGCCCTTTTATAAAATTTACCTTTGCCTTTTGACCCTAGAACATCGCAAATTGCGATATTCTTTCGCAAATGATTATAATAGTCCCAAAGCTTATTTTGACAAGTAAAGCGGGCGCAAAATGAACTGCCTAAATATAACCACGCTTTGAGATGGCAATAAAATTGCAGTCTATTTTTTAAACATCGCCTCTAAAATCCACAAATAAAAGTGCTTTGCTACTGTAGTCGTGTGTTGGTGTTTATGCGATTTAAGCAGTGTTTAATGTTTATATACTAGCTAGTCCAAACATCGGAAATTATAGCCGGGGCGGCCCGAGCCGAGGGCCCGCAAGCTCACTTGCCCGGGGTGCCAGGTGTTGTCAGGAGTTGAAGACTATCGCTTGGTGCAGGTTAAATTCAAAGTTTTCTACATTTTTCGCTTTTTTTCTTTTAGGTAGGTTAAATTCAAAGTTTTCCACATTTTTTCTTTTTCTTTTTGCTGTACGAGCAACCATATCACTGAAATATGGCGGAGTTTCAAAACCAAAGCACAAATTTGCTAGCACCTTAACGCAACTTCAAATGCAAAATATTTTTTGTTTCAGACCTATTAGCCTGTAATAGCATAGACCAGTTAAAGAAAGGTCTGACCATTTGTTATTATGAGTAGTCAAAATTATTCATCTAATTTTTGCCTAAAAGATGGCCTGGTGCGGTTGTTCGTCAGTGTAGAACGCTATCGCTGTCTAGCAACGATGCTCTTCAACGTTCAGCAGACGACGCAAATCTTCTATCGAAAAAGAACATTTGGTAAGAAAATAGACATTTATATGAACTTTTGAACTTTGAATTGGGTGCATTTCGACGGGGGTACCTGATTTTTTGTCAGGGGGCGCGAGAGTGGAGGTATCTCCGTTTAGCCGGGTGCAGACAAAAATCCCGGCCCTCCCCACTTTGGGCTAGCCAGATATAGTAATACCAAACGAGCGCTGAACCACATAATATGGCGCGTAAATGAGTAAAAACGCACAGTAACTTCGACCACAAGATCGCCGCAAAAGAACATTATAACTGCAACGCATAGGATTGAAAAATATCAACATGACCATCTCAACCTTACCCAACGACACCGTAGCCTTGCCAGAATCACACGGTAATGGGCCATCAATAATAAACGGGAATAACGACTATTAAAACCGCCGTATATATGAAATTATTTATGCTTTGTGTTTTTATGCATTTATTCTAAATCTCACCATAATTATTATACATCATCTCGTTACAAACTTTTATTTATAGCGGTTTTAATAGTCGTTATTCCCGTTTATTATTGATGGCCCATTACCGTGTGATTCTGGCAAGGCTACGGTGTCGTTGGGTAAGGTTGAGATGGTCATGTTGATATTTTTCAATCCTATGCGTTGCAGTTATAATGTTTTTTGCATTTGTGGTGATTTTACTGTAGTTTTACTCGTTTTACGCGCCATATTATGTGGTTCAGCGCTCGTTTGGTATTACTATATCTGAGGCCCGAAGTGGGGAGGCCGGTTGTATTGCACATTATGCCACTCTCGCAGCCTGAGCGAAATAAGTTCCCCGTCAAAATGCACCCAATTCAAAGTTCAAAAGTTCATATAAATGTCTATTTTCTTACCAAATGTTCTTTTCGATAGAAGATTTGCGTCGTCTGAACGTTGAAGAGCATCGTTGCTGAGCATCACGTACTGACGACGACCACATTTTGCCAAAATTAGGATGAATAATTTTGACTACTCATAATAACAAATTTCTTCTTTAGACTGGCTCATGTCTACAGGCTAATAGGTCTGAAACAAAAAATATTTTGCATTTAAAGTTGCGTTAAGTGCTAGCAAATTTGTGCTTTGGTTTAAAGCTCGCCATATTTCGTGATATGGTTGCTCGTACAGCGAAAAAGAAAAGAAATGCTGAAAAACTTTGAATTTAACCTACCTAAAAGAAAAAAAGCGAAAAATGTGAGAAAACTTTGAATTTAACCTGCACCAAGCGATAGTCTTCAACTCCTGACAACACCTGGCACCCCGGGCAAGTGAGCTTGCGGCTCCCCGGTCGGCCGCCCCGGCTATAATTTCCGATGTTTGGACTAGCTAGTATATAAACATTAAACACTGCTTAAATCGCATAAACACCAACACACGACTACAGTAGCAAAGCACTTTTTTATTTGTGGATTTTTAGAGGCGAAGTTTTAAAAAATAGACTGCAATTTTATTGCCATCTCAAAGCTGGTTAATATTAAGAGGCAGTTTACTTTTGTGCCCGCTTTACTTGTCAAAATATGCTTTGGGACTATTATAATCATTTGCGAAAAGAATATCGCCATTTGAGATGTTCTAGGGTTCAAAAGGCAAAGGTAAATTTTATAAAAGGGCAATTTTTGTATCATTTTAATCCTGATAGGTTACTAAACGAAAAATAAATTCAAGAGCAACATAGAATTCTAGGGAAGGAGCACAGCCCCGGTGGGGTGGACCTGGAGATTAAGCCGGATTGGCAGGGTGAATTTCTACGTCCCTCACTTTATAAGTTGTTGTATCCATTAAAATCCATTAAATTTTTATACTGTACCAGCATCGCATTACTTCTTTTTAAAATAACCATGCTCAGAAGTCATGGGCGTATTTCTATTAAGCTTAGTCGATGATATGTACCTTATTGGGAATCTTCTGTAATTAAAATGTGAGTGTACTCAAATAAGTTCGCTCTAGATTTTGCATATATTTATACACATGTTGTATGCTATGCGATTGATATTTAGGTTGTTGAGGAATTCGATAACACGGTCAAATCAAAGAATTCCTTGCTTAATTGCAATTTTTCTCGGCAAGGTTGTTCGTCTAGTTTTAACACCTTCTGATCCTATGCATAAGTATGTTAAACCTATATTTTAATAAATGTTTTTCTAATGTTGCTCAAGTATTGACTCTAAAATTTCCGAGGGATATGTAACAAGAAATAATTATGTTATTTTAGAGATGTAATTTTTGAAGTATTATATTTGTCGTTTTTGTCTTATATTTCTCAATCGTATTATTATTTGATGTGCGTTTGTATGAATTTATTTCAACATGTATTAGAAAATTATTAATAATTATATATATTATTATTTAAAGTGCAGTTATGCGTTCAAATTTTAACTCAAAATTGGATTAAATTTGGAAGGCATTGTTTTCTTAAATTCTAGCATTTTTTCAAAAATTTAGAGGCTGTGAACATTACTCAAACATTTGAAGAACAAAACATTATCAGATTTATTGAAATTTTTTTAAAAAACGGTAGTAAAATATTACTAAAATGCGCATTCTAATTTTGAATAATCGGATTATCACATTTTTATCGTTACAAATTACAGCGCACATTTGAGGCAAAAAATGAACATGTGAACGCACCTTGATAAGTATTTTTCCAAAGTCGAGTAGTTCTGCTCTTCGATGGCAAGCTTGACGTCATGTAGCCGATGAACATGTTATGTGACAGGAAAAAATCAAATGAGATCTAAAGTAACATGACTACATTGTACAAGTGGGTTGGTGCTTACTATCATGCTTCAGATGCTACAACTAAAGTTATATATATCCTATAGTACTAGCTGTAAATTAATGCTGATTGTTTGAATATCGCCCTTTGTCCAAAATGGGCTCAAGACTTTAGCGCCGTTCGTTAAATCTGTTGAACGGTGTGCAAAATTATTTTGTTTCATAACCGTGCAATAGTTGCTAGCTAGTTCGATTTCTGGTCGATGTTGCTTCGTTCGGAACTTAATAATCATTTGTGACGAATATTGTTCGACCGCAAGAAGCAATCTTGATTGCTGTCACCTTTAACTGGCGCTTGTTGTTACGATCACTAATCACTATAGGAAATTTTGAGGAGCCAAACTTTAACAATAGGTTATGTAATATATTGTCGTTCATCTTTCGCGGCTTAAATAAAAAATCAATCTTTGTATTCTTGCAGTTGAACAGTGCTCAAAAGACTACTGCAAAAAGTGCCTATGTAACTTTTTTCTTGAAGTTGAATTGTGAAGTTTAATTCACGTAATTTTTGCTATTTATCTTATGGATATAAATTTACAATCACGGACAAAAAACGTGGATAAACACGAATGCGAAACGCCAATGAATGTAAACACAAACGAACGTTACAACAATCGTTTATAAACGTTGGTTTCCCTTGCGTTCGTTTTTGCACTTATTTCTGTCCGTGACTGTATTTATGAAACAAGTCGCTAACCGCTGTGATATGACTTGAAACATAAAATATGTGATGCTTTGGTTTAGTACAAAAATTGTTGGTGCCTAACAACTGCAGTACGCGAAATAAATGAAAGCCTTCTAGCGAGCGTAAATCTAAAGTGCAATGATGACTTACATGCGCAACTGCAGCTATTTTGTCTACAATACCGTTTTATTCCTGTTGTAACTTTGCACACCCCTTCCTGTAGTTCTTTTTATATGCTGAGCATTCATAAACATTTTTGTGGCGTAAACGTACATATTGACGGCATGTATACGGAGTTGTGAAGCGGGTTACTATGAGGCTTTGGAGCTGCCTGCTAGTGAATTTCGTTGTCCAGTAAAGTTTAAAATCTGCAAACGCATAACTTTAAATTATAGAAAAAAAATTTTGATTCGCAAAAATTGTTAAGCTGTTTCTGCAATCGCATGCACTGATATAAATGCATGCCAAACGGTAAGCGTTTTTTGAGAGCAGCGGTTTCGAAACGATTGCGGTAATGTTGCAGCCGTATTGCTATCTTCAAACAGCGGAGTCTGGAGCTGCGATGCTGCCCACGCGTAGTGAAGCAGTTCACCGCACCGTGAGTGCAGCGTTGATGAAAGTAGGCTGAGCGCTTGGTATTTCCGAGGCTTTTCACTTCATAGCGCCACTTTGTGGTATAAACATTCTGTTAACATTTGATCCATTAACATTATTTGTAATTCTAGAGTCATCCAGTCTTTCTTGCTGCTAAAACCAGTACTGGACCTTAATGCGGTTCCTGAATTTTATAAATTGCTCAACAGTGCCTCCATGAATGCTCAAAAAGAACGTCAGTGGCTGTTGGAATTGCTAACCGATGGTCTGCGTGAAACCACAGATTTTCAACTATGTCAGCGCCATTACGCATTTAAGCTCATGTTGTCTTTTTATAACTGTCCATTTGCAAATACCAGTGCTTCTGATCCGATAAAGTCCATGATTTTAAAACTTATTCTGCAGGCTTTGAAGATTTCAGGGCAGAAATCAGGTGCAATATACTTAGAACTGTTATATTCGATGAATATTATCACTTGGATCAAGCAAATAGTTAACGATAGTAATGTAAATGGCTACAAAATGAGCGTCGAACATTTGACTGTAGTGGCAGAGATTTTGGAATTGGTTTGGGCTAAAATCGATATTGCTAATGCAAACGACAGAAATAAAGTAACAAGTAACAGGATTGGCGAAAAATTGTATAACCCTCCTGCACAGTCGAGTAATATTAGTTGTGCTTTGTCACCAACTGAAGAAAATGCTGTAAACGGCGAATCCGCCTTGAAATCCATACCTACGTCTGGGTCATATCGATTGAAACAACATAGATTTAATCTTGAGCGACAGCAGGCGTTGTACATTAGTTTATTTACCACTACAGTGCATGTTGTTAATTCAATAATAACAGCCCCAAAAGGTGATACTGCATCGGAAGACATAGTCGATCGGAACAAAGCCATATCTGTTCGTTTGTGTCGGCATGCTCTCGTTTGCAGCCACAGAACAATACACTGTAGCAGTACTGCCAGTGTAAACATTGTTCCGGTCAACAGTTCACGTTTACCGTCGACAGTATTAAAGTCATTGATTTGCTACGTAAACAGTGTGGTTCAGAATTCTACTAACAGTAAACTGATCAGTAACCTGATGACTAATTTTGGTCAAATCATAGAATTGTTGGACACTAATGTAATGGCTGCACTAGATCGAGAAGCGATTGACATGCTCAAGCATATTGTGAAAATTTATATATCTGATTATCATGGATCTGATCAAGGTGTTAAACATATTTTGAAATGTTGAATTATTCTCAGATGTATGCGACAGGAAATAACTGGAATTCCGGCTCCGGCGAAAATCTCGTTCCGGTTGCGGTTCCGGCAAAAGGCAAAAACCCTACCGGAACCGGAATTCCGGTTTAAAAATTTTATTTGAAATTTTCCACATTTTTGCTTGAACTGTGGCCCAGACATATCTAATATATACACAATGATCAAGTTCCAATACAACCAAACAAAACAAAAGATTAATTGAGCAAATTGTCGTGTGAAACGTAAGTAGGACACGTAATTTCAGTATGAAACAAAACAAAACCACCTCGATGCTTGTAGCAACAACCATTTTACACATTCAGAAGTCTGTGGGGCATGTTAGAATTAAATCGGTTCAATTCGGTAACAGAGTATGGATTACTTAGAAGTACTTAGCTGTAAGCGTGGCTAACATAAATTGCATCAAGCACCAGCAGTGCGATTGTGAACTTTGTAAATCAGTCTACAATGAAGTAAAGTAACATGTCTGCAACGCAGCTAGAAACTGCGTTCTTCGTAATGAGCTATATCTATTGAAACTGTGCAAGCAGTATAATAGTTTGTCTCATTGATAGTATTTTAACCAGTAAGTTATCATTATCATGTAGCTGACGGGCACTGGTTGCCCAACGGTAGCCTAAACATTGTCTCTGACCATTGATCAGAAAATTATGGTATACCTTTCTTTAACACAGCTTTGCGATAGAAATCCAGTCAATTTATGTTCGCGAAAATTCAACGAAAATTAGCGAATTTTTGCGAACGAAAATCAACCGGATTGGATTAGACTGGCTTTGTTTGCGTACACTGTGAGTTAAACCACAGGACGTAATAAGTTGTGATGTCAGTATTAGGTAAAATTTGTTCGCGAACAGAAATAAATACAAATCAAAAACTGATAAGCATGAGATAACATTTTTCCTGCAAATTGAAATTCGTCAAAATTTTATTCGAACACAAGCTGTAATTTTTGTACTTCTTTCTGATTTTGCTATTTTACAAAATAGGATGGACTAAGGTTAATTTTACTCGCTCATAGCGAATAATAAAAGTATATACATGTGAATATTATGTATGTATGCACAGAAATTATGTGTATGCGAAGAAGCTTTTGAAGAGTATACATACATAATGTTTTACATCAATTGTCTGGTATATCGAGATAATTATATATATAAAAGCTCGTTAAAGCCTATAACGTAAATTACCGAGTTGCATTTTTCCTATGTGTCTTTTATTTTTTGTATCTTTAGAAATTCAGTAAATCTTCAGTTTCAGCAATTTTTCGACAATATACAAAAATTCCTTTATGTGTATATCAAATATATGTTTACTGAGTTTTAGCTTGGGTTTTCGAAATAGGCCATACAGACGGTTGTTAGTACCCAAAGTCCAGGTCTACTTGAGTGGCAAGTATATACTAAATAATGTGCTAACGAGGGTGACTAAAATTTGCAGCCGATTCCATTTTGGTTGACAAATTAAAATGGCCGACTTAAATCGACGTTTTTAGTAGTCAGATGGAAATGATTCTCAAGTTAAAACGGCTCAAATTTATTTGGAAAAAACTAGGTCGTTTCAAAATGAGTTGTACATTTTTAACCTCCAATCGAATGCTAGTAATAATTGTCCAAACACTTTTGCCGCCAGCGCAATTAGTGGTAAAGTGACATATATCGTTTCAGCCAACAGTCGCTCAGAAATTTTTAAGCAAATTTTTTCGCGAATCGTTCGTAAAAATTTGCGAACAGTTCGACAAATGTTAACAGCTGTTCAGTTGCTATTCGTGAAAAATGTGCGTTTATTTCTGCTCGTGACTGTACGTCGCGAATCTCCTATAGGCCCGATAAAACATTTTTGGCACATGGATGACAGCATAGATTAATGTTCTACTGAATGTAAACAAGCTACTTGCGCCACTCAATTTAATTCCTCTGAATTTTTGTTTGATAAAGACTAAAGTCGATTCGATTTTATGTCCCAAATTGAAATAATTTTTAAGATAACCGTAGATTCCGTTATTCTCACACCTTACGTGGCACAGCTATCGTGTGTGACCTTCGATAGGCTATCTAGTAAAACCAAATTTGGATAAAAGGTATGTCAAACTGTGTCTTAAAGAACATGTACCAATCATGCTAAGTTAAGCAGTAATACACTTATATGCGACACAACACTGTAGATACAGGTTCAAATTTTAGAGCAAAATTGAAATGAGCTGCTTGTTTCGTGTGATGTTATTAAGTTTATTGAGCGGAGCTCGGCGAAGCCGAGCGAAGCGTTTTTATTTTCTGTCTGGGAGTAAAAAGGTCGATGTCCGTCCGTTCGTTCGTTTGGTCCGACGGATCTCAAGAACCACTGAACCGATTTAAAAAAACTTTTTTGTTTGAAAGCCTATCATGTCAGAGTATGCACTTGATATTTGGGATTAAAAAATTTTGAGTGGTTAATTAGTAGTTAGCTAATTAGTTATTTTTATGCAGCTAAAATAGAGAATTTTGCAATATTTGTGTTATTTATTGAAATAGAATCGTTTCGATCAAACCATTATAGGTTTTTTAGGTCGAAGAATTCAAATATAATATTTTTACCAATGATAAAGCCCTATCCAATGTAGTTACAAGAACATAAAATTGACTACATTCGTAATGCCACAACCCAAGCTCCGCTCACAAATGTAGTTCCACTACCAACTAGTTGTAGAACAAATGCATGTCCAAAACAGTATGTGACATTATGTTTCTAGCTCCAGCTTCTAAACAGTGTAACCGTTATAATATGGACCCTTATGTAAATTTGTTTTGGCCTGGACGCAAATAATTTGCCAGGAACATACAAGCACAAAACTATCACAATATGCTAAGGATTAATTCAGTTATAGTTGCTAAAAGTTTTGACATGAATTGTACCCGACGATGCGTAAACGAAATTTGCCAAAAATTATTGTCCAGTTTCTGGAAATATTAACACTAGCATTTTCTTCTTGCAGCGTTAGAGTTACTATTTTAGGTCAAGCTTGAGCCGTTTGATTCCTCACATCGCTCATTTCCTCCGCGCAAAATCCAATATATATATAAATATATTGAAATCAGCTTCCATATTTTGCAATATATCAAGAACATCCAGATTAAATTGAAAAATTATATGGCTTAATGCAGGTCAATACGCAACCTTTGACAGTTTTTTCTGGCACAGTATTTCTAAAATTTCTTTAGTTTTCACTTTTTAATATAAAATGTGTCGAAGTAAACATTTAACTCCTACAGTTGTTCGACAAAAACAAATCGTGTTTGACTATCTTATACTAACTGAATTCGGCGAATGCTGCACAATTGTATACGTGTTATTCGCTTGCTTTGCGAGGAGCCTTAAGGATCCGGGCAATTATAGCTCAATGGTTAGTAAATATAGCTTTCACCCGAGCGTTCATGGTTCGATATCTCGTGACGAACAATAATGCATGAGTAAACTAATTGTTCATCATTACTCAAACTGAAAATTAATTCAGAAAGAAGGTTTAAGTTAAGGACAAGATTTGAATTTGACAGTTCTGAAACTACGTGGTTGTAGCACATTTTGTTTAATTTTGTGTTATCCATGGTAATGTAATGCGGTGTTCACGTTATAATGTCACCAACGCTTGGAACTTGTGTACACCACCCACTATCGATAACAGAGTGTCTTCAGATATATACTCCATTTTTTATCAAACTTAAAAATTTTATTGACGGTATGCCGCGTACTGTCTTGTCCACATACATTATATTCTAGATATCAATGTCGACATTTTCAAAAAACTAAACAATTGAATTATGCACCACACTTACTACAGACAGTGTGCTTTACTAGTAAAAATTCGCGAAGAATGGTAATATGCGAAGTACCTTAAACAAAAATGTGGTGGGTTTTTAAGGTGTGTCGTAATTTCTCAGGAAGTTTACGAGACGGACTTAGCCTACTAGTGTA
>JASANE010030617.1:0-27361 GCA_030248225.1 Trileptium ribeirensis | reverse complement strand
TTCTCACCTCTAATTGAGACAAAAGTATGGCTTTTGCAAGGCTAGTTAACTTTACCGTTTAGTTTAAAATGTTGCAGCTACGGGCCGGGCTGGGCAGACCGTAATTTAATTCGGGCCGGGAAGAGCCAGGTCGACCTACATTTTCACCGGACCGAAAAATTTAGACCCGTTCTCACCTCTAATTGAAACAAAAAGTATGGCTTTTGCAAGGCTAGTTAACTTTACCGTTTGGTATAAAATGTTGCAGCTACGGGCCGTGCTGGGCAGACCGTAATTTACTTCGGGCCGGGAAGAGCCAGGTCGACCTAGATTTTCACCCGACCGAAAAATTTAGACCCGTTCTCACCTCTAATTGAGACAAAAAGCATGTCTTTTGCAAGGCTTGTTAACTTTACCGTTTAGTTTAAAATGTTGCAGCTACGGGCCGGGCTGGGCAGACCGTAATTTACTTCGGACCGGGAAGAGCCAGGTCGACCTAGATTTTCACCGGACCGAAAAATTTAGACCCGTTCTCACCTCTAATTGAGACAAAAAGTATGGCTTTTGCAAGGCTAGTTAACTTTATCGTTTGGTTTAAAATGTTGCAGCTACGGGCCGGGCTGGGCAGACCGTAATTTACTTCGGACCGGGAAGAGCCAGGTCGACCTAGATTTTCACCGGACCGAAAAATTTAGACCCGTTCTCACCTCTAATTGAGACAAAAAGTATGGCTTTTGCAAGGCTAGTTAACTTTATCGTTTGGTTTAAAATGTTGCAGCTACGGGCCGTGCTGGGCAGACCGTAATTTACTTCGGGCCGGGAAGAGCCAGGTTGACCTAGATTTTCGCCGGACCGAAAAATTTAGACCCGTTCTCACCTCTAATTGAGACAAAAAGTATGGCTTTTGAAAGGCTAGTTAACTTTACCGTTTGGTTTAAAATGTTGCAGCTACGGGCCGGACTGGGCAGATCGTAATTTACTTCGGGAAGAGCCAGGTCGACCTAGATTTTCACCGGACCGAAAAATTTAGACCCGTTCTCACCTCTAATTGAGATAAAAAGTATGGCTTTTGCATGGCGAGTTAACTTTCCGGTGTGGTTTAAAATACCCATAAATAGACAGACTCACATACTAAATATATTTATATATTGAATACTTTATACTTATATATATATTTATATATTTATATTTATATATAAATATATATACTTATATTTATATAAAAATGCAAGTCCAGTACATGTGACATTGACGCAACTTATGGAAACTTCAAAATTAAAAAAGAACGTTGAGTCAATGTAGCTTAAACCAAATCAAATATATGTGAATCTACAAAACTGTAGAATCGCCAAATCAGAGCTTACATCCAGAATTCCATTCATTTAATTTCAGAACCGCTGTTTTTAAGCAACTACAGATTAAGCAATTGAAGAATTTTGAAAATGAACACCCAGCTAGCTAGAACGGAGTTTTGTCGTGGCTTTTTTTTTTTTTTTTTTAGCATGGCAAGGCTTCCCCGATTTCTTTTTGGACCCCGGTTTTGGACCGGATTGAATTGAAGAATTTTGAAAGTGAACACCCAGTTAGCTAGAACGAAGCACATCTAAACTATAGAATCGCCAAATCAGAGCTTACATCCAGAATTCCATTCATTTAATTTCAGAACCGCTGTTTTTAAGCAACTACAGATTAAGCAATTGAAGAATTTTGAAAGTGAACACCCAGTTAGCTAGAACGAAGCACATCTAAACTATAGAATCGCCAAATCAGAGCTTACATCCAGAATTCCATTCATTTAATTTCAGAACCGCTGTAGCGATAAGTGTATGTTGTATGTAACCCTTTAACAAGTACATATTGTCTGGGTGTGTGCGGCGCCGATATTTCTACAAACATATACGCCTTCATCTACAAAATATAATTCATCAAGATCGACACCTGTTGCTAAAGGTTTCTTCTCTTGAGCTCCTTCTTTCTGTCTTCGCTCGCTACTTCTCCGTCGCCGTTCATCGGTCGTTTTCTCACCACTTGTACCAACCGACTCAGCAGGACTGGCCCTCAGAGTCACATCCAGACAAGGGGAATATCAAGTATCCCTTCTGCCTTGGCATTTGCATCATCAAACGCAGCCGCAAATTCTGCTTCTTCCGTAGTTGCAAATGCAGAATTCAGTATATCCTAGAAAATAGACTTATATTGCAACTGTTGATATTTCCAGTTGTATTCATTATATCGGTAATGATAATGGAGGATACGTATATTTAGATCATACTTGTAACTTGGTGACAACACATTGGGCTCTCCGAATCGGTGTGGAAACCCCTGGCATAAAACGCGTGCCCCCCTCCCGTTCATGTGAAATGATAAAATTATGGGATCCTTCTGGTTCATCGCTCCCGGCAAAAATATTTTGCTTCCCGGAGGTGAAAACAACCCCAGTTGACATTAGTAATGGCCAAAATTTTAATTACAAATCCTTCTGAAGCTAAACATTTCATAAATTTTGCCAAAATTTTATTAAAAACAACTTTTTTTCAGTATTAGAAGTGTTTTGACAGCGTTTCTGGTCCCATTTTGAATCGTTTCCCTCGAACAACATCGAATTTTAGAGCTCCTGGTTAAACGAGCATGCCCCTACTTATTTCATACTCTTTGGTTTCAATCCTCCCTGACAAAAATTTCTAGGAATGGAGAGCCATGTAATTTATTGGAGAGCCATGTAATTTATTCAAGTTTTTCTATTGTCAAATTTATTTACCAAATTTTGTAAAAATATCCAGTGCCGTTTTAGAACATATACATGAAATGAGATTTATCTAATTTGCAGTGAATTTAATTGCCCATTTTTGAGGATATAGCTCAAGTAGCTATGGATATATATGGTTGTTCTCTGTTTTCGAGTGCCCATTTCAAAAGATCTTTTAATCCAACAAATGCATGTGTAACAGATCCATACGGATCGGTACGAGGTGGATTAATCCTGACCACAGCCTAATGGCAATCTTTTATCGAAAACGCCTAATCTTGGCCACACTTCAATGGCCCACATTTACAATAATCCTGGCCACACTCCAATGGCCAACATTTAGAAATTCCCTAATAATCCTGGCCACACTCCAATGGCCAACATTTAGCGATTCCCTAATAATCTTGTCAACAGTGTAATGGCCAACATTTTTTCGAACACCAATAATCTTGTCAACAGTGTAATGGCCAACATTTTACCGAATGTCGATAATCCTGTCCACAGTATAATGGCAGTATTATGGGGTTCCATAATAATCCCGGTCATAGCGCAATGGTCAACATTTTCGAAGTTAGTCGCTAATGTCTCCCCACTAGGAATACTCATCAGAAATACCCCAATCGGTTACGAAACCCACTGTGGCACCGGAACACGTACATAAATGGGCTTAGAACTTAGAACCTATAATAATCTATAACCCCCTATGCGTAAGTAAAGATATAAGCCGAATTCCCCCGTGTACACGTACCGACGGTAAAGCTCTGCCATCGCCCCATTTGTAAATCGTATATATAGCACAAAGCATGAATCGTTACGTCCATCAATCTCGCCACGAACAAAGGTTTTCGTCACACCTTGGCCCGCACCGCCGACAGTTTTTCGTGATCGAAAGGAATATCGTTATTAACATTTTAGGGATACCGAATCAACGAAATATATTGCCGCATATTCGTATATAGTTACGTAATTATCGATATTAGGGCCATAAAGGCTCGTTGATGTACCTGAATCGCGCATATTTGTATCCACTTATATATAGTACCATTGTTTGTTACAACCATGTTGTCATGGCCATAAAGGCACATGTTATGTAATTGATCCGTATTATCATGACCGCATCGTACATTTGTATGTGTATATATATCATTGGAGTTACCATTATTGCTCGTATATGTTTTCAGGTATACGTACACAATCTGGCATTCCGATTCGAATATACTTATGTATGTATATATATGTACGTACAGAGAAGTTATCGTCGTATCATGTTCATACTATAGTTTTTCATTGTAAAGGCCATAAAAGCGCCTGTAATTCATTGTGATTTCATATCATTGATGATCGTTCTATATGTACCGTATATTGTGCTGGTAGAGGCCATAAAAGCGCCGACGTCTGCCAGAAGTTTGTACTATTCTCACAGTTATAATGATATGTTATACCATTGATCACGAACCTATATATGCGTTGTATATTAATTGTTTTATTGGCCATAAAAGCGCCATTTTTCCTTTGCTATTTGTATGATAACTGTACCCACTATTGCATCCTGTGATGTACCAGTTTGGAGGCAACAGCAACCGGGAATAATTCGTCTTGTTTGGCGTGATTAGGGAGAATTCTAGGGATTTTTCCGTTCGTGAAGAATTGTTTTTGCAGGTTGTAATCACGAGTATGGTGAGCCCTTGCCATACTCGATCTGAAGAAATTATAGGATGGTACGACTCCCCCGCTGAACCCAGTATATATGTAAGTAAAAATAGCCCTACACCGCGTGGTAGGACCGCAAAGTTCACTCTGATTTTTGGTAGGAAAGATTGGCCGTGACGGATACCACCGTCCTCACGAATGAGGACCACAAAAAACGTGGCTGCTCGCCCGAAAACGAACAGCAATTGAGAAAATTTCCTGAAAAGTATAAGTATAAATCTGAAATATTAAACTTCCCAGTGTTCAATATGTATCACTACACTGGTAATTCGTGAGGTTTAATGAAATACTAAATACCATCATTCATTCTCGCTGGTCCAATATGTATCACTAGACTGGTAATTCGTGAAGTTTAATGAAATATTAAATACCAGCGTTCATTCTCGCTGGTCGAGATAAGAAATAAAATTTAGAAAATTTGGCAACAAAAATATCGGCTCCGGCCCATAACTCCGGAACGGTTGGGAATTCGAAGGTTTAGTGCTCAACATTTCTTATAGCAAATTTTACGATCTTTTTAATGAAACAGGTTTCGTGGAGATCCGACCCGGATCCACGGAGTTCGAGTCAATAGGTAGATACATAAGCAGGTAAAATACAATTAATTAAATAACTCAACGAATGTTGAACCTAAATATATGTATAGGATACCGTTGTGATCCCCAGATCCGAGTCCACTTTTAGGTACCCTCTCCCATGGAAAAAACACGAAATAACGCCACGACCGGCGTGTAACCCCTCATTAGATTCCCCTTGTCCAGACTAACCCAAATATACCTAGAACACTCCAGAAAAATATGTCCCGAACCCAGGGCAACCGTTTAAAACACCCTCGTTTTTGGAAAATTTGGCATACACCCTCCCCCGAGAGCCTATTTTCCCCCCTGTCGACCGAATATGGTCCTGTTACATATCATTTTAACCAGACGGACATACTGAGTCCGAATCCGGTTTGATTGGGTGCTCTGGCCATCTTTTAGGGGATGGAACCCTTCTTTTCGGACACGCCGTCTTCTTTTGTTTACTTAAGCCGCGTTTCTTTTTGTTGGACGTTGTTTCCAAGTACGCCGTCGTGCTTATACCGAGTGAACATTTGATATTAAACTTATACTTTTATTAAGTAAACAAACGGTATAAGATTAAATTTATATAAATTAGATGGTAGTAGTAGACCGGTAGCTGCTGTACTTTTGTGACTATAGCCGTTTCATCCAAGCTGGTCTTTCTTTTGAGTAAATAAGTCCACTATTGATTTGAGGACAATCTCATAGCTGTTTTATATAAATTTAATGTAGAGTTTGGACAATGATAGAAGTTTCGATAAACTTCTTATCAGCGGATATAAAGGCAGTATAAAGTTTATAAACCCTTTGATGTATAAGCTGAAGTTAATATCAAAATTATTCGGCTCTCCAAATTAATATAACATGGACACAAAATTTATAAAGTTAATATACATTTGTGCAGTTCGTGCTGAAGTTTCAGTTGGTACTATAAAGACCACCGACAACTAAGTACTAAAGTAAATAGGCGTACCAGTTTGATATTAATTTGATATGAAATTAATAGTAGAAGTTTGGAGGAAATTCCCATCGGTACAGCATAGTTTGATATTAAACTTCGATCTACTAGATATTTGTCGGGATGAAGTTGTGGCTTCGCTGTGCAAACAAGCTTGACCCTTCAAGCTTGGAGTTAATGTTTAGCTGATGTTGTAGCTTGTAGTTTAATACAGTCCATTAAAAGTTCCTAGAAACTGTCGTGGCAATTTATAAACGTTCATAGTAAAGCGGTGGTAAATCACCCACATTGCGTATAAATTTGATATTAAAATGGTCCAAAATTTATTAAATTTTGGACTGATAACAATATTTACATTAAAGATCAGAATATGGGGTCAAATCGCCCCAAAAGTGTTGAATAAGCACTTTAACGAATTCCAAGATTCAAAATTTAGTATAAAAGCAGAGACGCGCGAGCTCTGCAGAGTGCAGTGCGACTTCGGAAGCGCAGAGTTCGGTCGTTTTGGAGACCGGCTCTGTCGCTTTTATACTACTACAGTTTTTGGTACGTCTCTTTTTCTTATGGCGTATTTCGTTTGCTCTTGCGATTGGACAGACGCGCGATGGACGCCGACTCAAAGGATTTGAGTACGTAAGTATGGACAGGGAGGGTTAGGTTGAGCACTGAGTAATGTTAACGTAGGATAGAGATAGCTCTGAGAACAGTTAAGGTAGGCATGAATCGATTAACCGTAAGCTTAACTTTCCATGGACTCCCTGTTCATACTGCTGTTTACGTGACAGCCCTGTCCGTCATAGCTTGTCCCACAGTCACTTAGCGATGGGAAGCCACTCCTACGATCTAATTAGCAGTCGAAGTCGAACTGAACCTCCCTCGGTCAACGAGTTAAGGCACACACCGACGCGATACTCGCGTCGAGAATTTATTTAATATCATTCCCTGAGTCGAGTTAAGATTGAAAATTTTAGTTTTGAGCGGACCGAGGTTCAACAAGACAAATTTCGAAATGAAAACTATCAATGGAACTCCGAATCATCCGCGGTCTCACACTATTTTACTCGATGTTTATCAAAGACTTTACTCAAGATTTTGTTCGTTTTGTCACTTCTTTGGACGCAAGTTCGTCCGCTCATTTTGCCAACTGGCTAGTTGGAATTCAAAATATTGTAGGAACTTAGTTGCCCCAAGATCTCAGTCAAATTTTATTAGTATGACAATAGCGTCCTAGACATCGCCCACAAGCTAAAGGTCGCGTCACCATTAGATAAATCGCCTCAATGTCTCATGAGCTGGATAACTCGCTTGGTGTCAAAATTTGATATATCTCGAGAACCACCCCTGGGATTTGATTAAAATTTTACCCGGATCTCGATACCGAGCCATTCATTCGGTACGTAAAACGCTCAAATATCGCGTCGAAATAATAAACCCGACGACCCTGAAGGGGCTCGCCCCACCAGAACCTGAAAATTAAAATATCCAGTAATTTAGCTGTAATTTTGGCATTTTCTTGACAATAATGTCTACTATCGAATGTACCTATAAAACTTATCGATTTTACTTCGGAACCCTAAACCCGACGACCCTGAAGGGGTCGCCCCCACCAAAATATGAAAATCGAAATATTTTAAGTTTTGCTCCAGGAACCCTGCTAAAACTTTGGCAGTTTCTTCGTAGTAATGCCCACCAACGAATGTGACTTTAAAACATATCGATTTCGAGTCGGAACCCCAAACCCGACGGCCTTGAAGAGGCCTAACCCCACCGAAAACGTAAATTAAAATATTCCAGGATTCTCTCCAGGAATTTTGTTGACACTCTCGCTGTTTCTTTGTAGGGATGTCCGCTACTGGACACCGCTATAAAACCCAACGTTATGAAGTCGGAATCACAAGCTCGACGACCAGATAGGGATCCGCTCCCACCTAAGACTTTAACTGTTTATAACTCGAAATTCCCTCCAGGAATTTCGATGATTTTTATTGTACAAGTAGAGGCCCATTAGGCCTTCCATTTGAGCTATTAAGCCCGGCAAAGCCGTGGCCCGTTCAAAAGTTATACAAAAATCAAACCCGATCAGCACGAAAACCGCTCAGGTTTCTACACAGATCTCATAGATTCCTTTGCCGTATATATAGTTTTATAAGTCGGTTTTGGTTCGGCTTTAGCATATGTTTTCTGAGCTGTCAGCTCTGTATCTTGTTTCTCCGCTGTACATATGGTAGTCATCAATGCAACACGAAAGCCGTCGGAATCTCCGATATACGGCCGCTGCAATGAAAATATCAAATTTACCAGAGTTGGTAAATTTGTTTGTATTGGTAAACTTTTAGAGTAACCAAATCAACGATTTCGCTAGACGCGATATCGGGTCTATCGGGTCTCGGCCCAATTTTTGCGAGGACCGTTGACCCAGTCCTATAAAATCGATACATAAGGTCAAGCCCAGTCGCCGCGCAAAATTTCGTAGAGAAAGGCTGGCAAATTAACGAGATATTGAAAATTATGGATTTCCCCCAGCCCGCATAGAACCAAACACGAAATCTCGGTCAAAAACTAGGAATCCGAGTGATTTAAGAATACAATCTGAAAGAATTACAGTAAATAAAATTGTTACGGTTGTCCCGACAACCGGGGCCTCCGCTTACTCACTCGCTTTGTCGAGTAGCAATCGCCCGAACTAATAAGTAAATTTTGGTACCAAATAGAGCTCTTTTTGAGAGCCTTTTGCAAGTCAAAACAACTTAAGTTTTAACACCTTTAGGACAGAGCTGATGACCGATGAGGCAGCGCTACGCATAGTTCTCGTTCTAGTTCAATTTATAGGTACCTAAATACAATTTTTACCCCTGCCCCAATGTTGGCATAAATTTGTATAATGATAACACACAGCCGTACGCCGGCCTTAATCAATTGAACCCCGACTAAATTTTAGATCATGCAGTACGTTAGGGACTAGCTCGAGTTCTGTCTCTTACCGCTGCTGAGTTGCAATAACGAACGCATTGATCGTTCTAGCACATCATCCAACTTTATTAATTAAGTCAAGTACATAGTAAATTAGTGCAGAAAATCAACTAAGCACCTCAAGTTTGTTAGCCCGTAGGAATTAAGGATACTCCAAAAAGGCTCATTACTCCGGTAGTGGCCTACGCGCATGTTTTAGCGTATCGTTTAGTGTCTTAGGATGAATCAACAGTACAAGTCTATAAAGTTAGGAGTTACACCCAACCGCATATCACTCGAAACATATGCATAACCCGCATAGTGAATTAAGACTATAATTTTGTAGTAGGAAACGCTTGAAATTCGGTCCCAACCTTAGTCTACCGCTACCCACGCGCGATTTATGAGATAAGTCTACTCGATCACTTTTCGCATCATTTTAGCTTACGTTTACGGACCGGAAAGGTCTGTTTTTGGCAGTTATTTAGATCATGGATTAGGCGCATTCTAAGACCAAAATTTCACCCTTGTGCCGCCATACTTGTGATTTTATAGGGAATTGGAACCAAAATTAACCAGTATGTTTGTACATCCTATTATTGAAAATTTCATGGCCACCGTAAGTATGTATGTATGCGAGTAGGAGAAAAAAAGGGAAAAAATTTCGATATAGTATCGTTGTCGCATAGTAGAAAAATTCACGAGTCGTACCAATGATTGCCTCTTAAACTTGCCGTTTTGTCAATATATATACATATGTACCATTTCTCGCTTGTACCGATATTTTGCCGTATATTAATCCAATCGCTACCAATGCTTACTTATCATGTACCATAGTCTCGTGATTAGGATGAGCAAGATGAAGTCCCGCGAAATTCCCATTGTACGCTTTGTCCCGTATGCCTCGTTTCATTTCCGCCTTTCGCTTACCTGAACCTGTTGTTTTATCGGAGTACCCCCTTTAATATTAGCAATCGTAGTTCCGAGCAAGTAGTTAGTTCAATGGCGCCTTTTTATCGATAACTAACCGTATTACTTGCCGGTACTGACTTTTGATTTAACCCAGTGAAAAAGGCGATGACACCGCAACCAATCCCGTTCGACGCCCTGCTCATTCTCTTATTAGCGTACCACATCAGTGACATAGTGCCTATTGTATTCGCCCGTACAATATGTGTTTGTCGATACCCAATTTTGACTCATCAATAAATGCTCAATTGAAACCCAAGTTGTTCAAGTGTTTTGCTGACCCCTAGTAGCGATAGGTATTCAAAGGGGTTTGAAATCCGTCACCCCAATCGACGACCCACGTTCAGGTTTGACACGCTCATCGAAGAAGCAAACCTTAGCGTGAATCGCCGATTACCAATCAATGTATTAATTATGTTATTGTGTAAGTACGACTCGTGCGACTCATAATATAACGTTACCGCAAAATTACAAACGCTGAGCACCCAGAATAGGAAATATACACGCGCGAATCCGACGTTAAACGTCTAGGGATTTGTCGGACCCTAGTGGGGGCCACTGGCTAAATATATTAACCGTTTCGATAAAGTGGAAACCAATTTCGATCGAACCTAAATACCCAAAATTTTACACTTCCCGGGTTAACCGTGGATAGGGAATAGCGGTATGGTCCCTTTGCCTGTGAGCAGGTGACGGAGCAACCTCCATAGGGAACTTAAAGGTAGTACCTATGTGTGCAACCCGTCCGGCAGGATCAGAACACATCATGTGAAGCGTTCCTGCGGCTTGTTAAGCTCCGTAATTTCTTGGGCCTGATCCGAATAAAAGAAAATTTACCCCATAGGTCCGCCCTTGAAGTCACGATAGCCGGGGTCGTATGGGCATTACGTTTGTGGAAGTGCGTAATGCGGCAGCGTCACGTCGATCTAATACACATGCATCAGGGATGCCTGCAGGAAAGCATTGTACACCGTCATATATGGGGCTTATTTTCTTTACTAAACGAGAACAATTTGAATCAGACATGTACATCGGGTGTCAACAGACAACCAATAAAGTGTTCTCGACCCGGCTCCATCCCCTGCAGTTTGAGGGGAAGATGTTAGAATCGTTCTTCATGCCCATCTTATGGTAAAAATAGAGATTTCGAGCTTTCAAATGATATATCGGACAAATCAATCCGTAACCAAGGTTGAGTCATGCATATCATCTTAAAAAAACAGTAATCGACATTGTATGATTTCACAACTATACGGCTAATAAGAATTCTTAAATTCGCTCGTTTCATTCACTACACTTAAAAATTGAACAATTGGGCAAACAGGCATGTTATCATCAATATCTGCATACAGTACTGTTAGTTACCTATGTAACCATAAGCAAAAGTATATTCTATATATAGAAGTTCTTCGTAATAGTCTTACGTTTTAGATACCTTAGACAGACGTAACTAATATAATTTATAAGACGACATATATTATACATGGTCGCTTTTGATTTAGTTCATTTGGATAAATTACGGGGTAGCTATGTATCGACGAAGATTAAGTTACATTTTATGCATCTTCAAATTCCCCATATCAAGACTAGTATCTGAACTAAGACTTGTGAAGACATCTGCCTAGTCCAAAGTGGGGCCCCCAGCATATTCGACTGCCCCCCGGCTCAAAACACCCTCCTGAGAAAAATTAACATGTAAACGCGACAAAATCCGGCAAAAAATTCCTTCCCCCCGGTAGGTGAGCCGGCCCCCCCCGGCTATAATTTTCCAGGTTTTGACTATCCAGGACATTAGGCATATATAATTTATGATTGGAAAAGCCTACTTTTCTCAGTTTGATTTATGCGCAAGCTTAGTAGCTAAGTTAGCCCACCGAACACATAGACTGATATCACAAAAGAAAAATCTCCACTAATGAAAATGACTATTTCACCTGAATGACTTTCACTTAAAAATTCTTCAGCATCTACTCCCAGTGGTAAACCTAGAGTCTCCTGGGCAAAGCAACGCGTTCCCCTTACAATATTGCTTTGCTCAATTCACTCAGATATCATATAAATCTTTGGGTCATAACCACCTCAACACTACAGAATAATTAAAAAAATTTACCAAAATCCTGTTCCGGCACAGTTATACCCTGATTTCCATAGTTGTGGTAAATTATTGAAAAACGAACCAGCCCATATTACGTGACACTGCATTCCGGACATTGCGCAACAAAACCACTAAAGCCGAGCTCAGCAATGTCAACAGCTAGTTGCAGAAACGAAGGGCAAGAGTTCATCAGCATGGAGGCGCCGCGCAGCAGCAGTCTCAGATGAAAGAAAAATATTTTGCTCCATAAGAGGAAATACATGACTCGATTTTTAGAATCTCAACCAATACGGGGAGTTTTTATAGATATATTTCGCCCTGGTAATGTAGCTATGTAATCAAACGAGAAAGTAAATATGCTTGCATAAACTGTGCACCGTTGCTATGTAACTGTGCTATAACATTTTATGTATCTCTAGCTAAACAGGGAAATACAGCCTAAATAGCCCAAAAAGCTGTAGGTATTTTAAAGTGGCAAAAGTTTGAAAATTTTTTCGGTATATTGGCGTTTGGGTGCATATTAAGTCTTCAGATCGATAACATGATCTAACGTTTGCTACATATATGCCGAAACTGAGTCATATGTGTACTGCATGCAGGGTGGCGACCATCGATGTCCTCAAAATTAGCTTTCACCCTCCACCGTGGCTTTTATCTAAGTTAAAAGTTCGCGCAAAGATTTACCCAGACAAGCAAATATATTGTATGTTCGTACTAATGCTACTTAAAGCCTGCGCAATTTTGAATTAAACTATAATCAGATGTAGCATTGCTTGATTCACTGGCGACTAGCAGCCGCGGAACAAAATGACTCTAAGAATGTCTTTTTCAGTTTCTTCTAGCCGTAATCAGTTTATCTGGTTATCCGCAGGGTAGGGTCATGATTTTGGTTGCTTGAAAAGGGTGCTGAACGTAACGTACTGCTGTAGTATGTATACCTTATTTCTGATTCCATCCGTCACTGTGCAAAAGCAAATTAAAAATTTGTCCCGCGTGCAATTAAAAACCTTGGAATTTTCATTAATTCATCAAATAAAAATCAAATGTAGGTATTCAGGAATGTGTAAATCCTAATATAGCGACTAAAACCTTATTGAGTATGTGTTTTTGGACATAGGAATGATGGTTTAATGCTTCAGAAAACCCCGTACACCCGCTGAACCCGGGCAGAAGCTTAGTTTACCCAAACACTGCTGGCTCATTTTTAAACATTACGTTACGTCTATAAAACTTGGATCTATCATGCAAATAGCTTTTTAGACCAATTGTTTCATCTTTAAAAAGAAATTTTAAATAGTATGTGGAGGCCCTTATGGTCATAAAATAGGAGTTTCCACAGAGACAAGTTTAACTCCTAGCATCTTGCACATTTTTGAACATAACAAACCCAAAAATTGTACGAGATTGGAAAAAGTTGTTGGACATCATTTTTTGGCTCATTGGTTGGATTTTCAAAAAATTTTGTAATATAAGTATACCCTTAGGTGAAAATGACATATATAACTAATATAATATGTTCTCGATAATCAGTTGCAACACCAGTAGTCCTGAAACATTTTGACCAAAATTTACTTCGCTATGTTTACCAAAACCGGATAATTTTTTACTGAAGAGTATGACACTCTTCAGCTTATTCATATTAGGCCGTTAGGCATGTCGCGGTGGGTTGAACGCTTTCATTGTATTTCATGAGTGGCATTTCACCTGCGCCTCTGCATTTCATGGGTTTAGAGGAAAAACATCCCCTGTATAATTTCGTGGGAGGAGAGAAATTGCCCGCTCTCAAAATTCGCGGGGGGGGGGCAAATTGCCCCCACGAAACGCAGAAGGAAAATGTGAATTGTCCAACACATGAAATACAGGGAAAGCGAAGCACACCTCGAAATGTCTTAAAGCTTAACATGCATAAGCTGACGACTAAAGAGTGTCATGCTTTTCAGTATAAAAATAATCTAATCTTGCTTTTACTGAACATGATCGTGTATGTGGCATCGAATTTTTCTGATGAAGTCGAAATTTGTACTGAAATAGAACATTTTTCCATATATTTGATCTACAAGCAGCTAAACTCCACCAAAGGAAGGATCAGGCGCAACAGCTCTGATCCATGAACACGGTACGGACGACATGCTGTGGAAAATTACGTTCGGGTCAAGGGTCAATTATTTTTATATTGTGCTAAAACAATGATTAATTTATACACAAATATAAATACGTTGTACTGCCTATCCACCACAAAAGATTGCCCGTTTTTCTCCACTTTAAATATACTTAACTGTGGTATAACTGCAGAATACCACAGTGTACATTGGTCGGAAACACAATTCGACAACTTCCGGGCATCCCAGCTGACACGGTTAGTATTACCTCAGCTAACGCGGCTTTGACTTCGGTTGTTCTCCACGCATCTTCTTTTCGAATTTCTTTCACTGCGGAAACATAAAGCCCGTCGTGAGAATTCTGTTCGCTATTTTCTTGTTCTGAATCTGTGCAACAAAATCACAAGGTAACAAATTTGGAATAAATTTTATTTATGCACATTATTCTGAACGCAAAGTAAAAAAACTCAGGAGCAATAAGCAACATTGCTAATGTATTTGAGATGGAGTATATCGACTAGTTGGGAGCGTTACTGATGCAACCAATTCCACATCATTCGAGTCTACCCAACATATATAGCAATGATTTTTCGCACCACTTATGGGTTTTCTCAATTTTGTGCTCACAATCACATTTAAAATAGTACAAAGTGCCACTGCAGCAGCTCTACTACGACACGGTAAACATGAAATCTTGCAAAAGTCTGATAAACTAGCTTGCTGTATCGCAGACAAAATTAGCTAATTTATATTAGAAGTCATTCATTGAATTTATCATGTCATGTTAATAATATGTCAAATTTAATGTGCTACCACGGTGCATGCACAGAAAATGAATTTAGTTAAATTTTAAAATATTAAAACATACACATTAATGGTGGTAGATGAAACAACTAAAATTCCAAACAGAATCCTAAACTTTTAATAGGCTACATAGGTTAAATCAATAATTCTGAATACTCTTATACCTGTGGTATCTCAGGGTCATATGCTCGTGACCGAGATTCTGCAGATTTCCACAGAATGATCTTAAAGATAGCCGGGATATCTGCTGATAAACGCTAGAAAACTTGAATTTCGCATGCGAGTGTGAAACGGAACGATCGTATTTTAACCTCCGAAAAGGTATGAAATATTCGTGCTTGTGTGTATTACTGCCTTAGACTATTATTAATGCCCTGTGCTAAACTACTGAGGACAAGGTATATTACTCTAGAAATCGCGTTCAGTGACCCTAAATACATTGAATACCTCTAAAAAGGCCTGAAATATTCGATCTGAATTCTAGATAACCAAACTATATTCTGCGTACAAAAAATATATACAGATAATTCTTGATATCCCATTTAACATAACCAATAATTGCTGAAAAACATACTGTATTCTGGAAATAGACTTAATTAACCCTAAACCATATGAAACCCTCTGAAAAGTACGTGTCAGTTTCTACAATGTTTTGAGTTCTACAATCTAGAAGAGTTTTCACCATGCCGAAAAAACGTTACGTATAGGTCATTCTGGATGCCCTGGACGTAATACATAAACAAAAAATGAGACCACAATTCATTTTAGCAATCAGGTTCGGCGACCGAACAAACCATGAACTGAAGGAAAAGTATAATATAGTCAAGTCGGACTCTAGATAGCAAAGCCATCGTATACAGCGCGCTTCATAACCTAATAAATACTAGTTCTAAAGTAAAACCACGCAACATGTCGATCTTTCTGGCAAAAGATCAACGCATCATATTCGGGACCATAGCGGCCCAGGGAGTGGCCACATTAAAAAGTGACTTTCGGAAAAGTTGGAGATCTCGATAAGCTGATCCTGTGGAGGTTGCACAGCGTGTGTTGCGAGATATGGGATGTGAAACACTGCTCCCATATGGCCCGATTTGGCAAAGACCCCTTAAACAGCCTGTTTTGCAATACTGTTTCGGAAGACGCGGTCAGAACTGCATGCTGCCATTAAAGGGCAGGCACATCGTCGTCACTTTTCCTATCGAACAAAAATGTGATCGAAATCCATCCATCCGAATATGAATTATGATCTACGAACCATATTCGGACCTACTGCGTCTCAGGGAGTAGCCACATTAAAAAATGACCTTGGCAAAAGTTGGAGATCTTGATGAGCTGATCCTGTAGGGGTTGCGAAGCCTGTGTCATGAGATATGGGCTGCGAAATACTGCTCCCGTGTGGCCCGATTTGGCAAAGAACCTTTGAACAGTCTGTTTTGCCATATCGTTTCGGAAAATGCGGTCAGAACTGTATGCTTCCACTAAAGGGCAGGAACATCTTCATCGTTCTTCCTGTCGAACAAAAAATATAATCGAAATCCATCCATCCGAATATAAACTATGAATGACAGCAACAGACAAAAATGTTTTACGATTTTATCGTGCCGCCCTCAGTGAAAACCTAGCTCACTTCAATCGCTCCGTTTCAATAATAACGCGCACAACATAACCGTTATTGAACCTTTTATAGAACAAATACCAACGCAGATAACCTATGCTTAGTAAAATTTTAAACTTTCATTTAGCATTCGCTAAGCTTCCGCAACACTAAACACTGTTTGACATCAACTATATATGTTCAACTAAGATCGTTGGAACTGCTATGAGATGTCATTTAGAATTCCTGGCCAATAATTAAGTACCTCGCACTAGCACAATGACTTACACCAATATAATATTACTTTTCCTGATACTATAAATTATCGCAAATTACAAAAAATTGGAAAAAATTTTAGCAAATGTGGAAAGAGTTCCTGGAAATGTCAAAATTTAGCCACTCCGCTAGCTATTTACCCCCTACCCCAAGCCGACGGAGCTTCGGCACCAATGATGATAATTTTACTTTAAATAAATATCTTTTGCTTAATCGTACGTATGCCCTCATCTGCAATTGACATTTCACAGGATATGTGCTATCAGAATCAATATGTATAGGCAAATAATATAGCATACATGTTCATAATTTAGGCAGGAGATTTATAACCCTTTAGGTAAAAACTTACCACAGGCGCAGAAGCTGCCGAACCACCCCTCCCCAGCTGATCCCCCTAGAAGAGCCCGAAGGCCTGCCTCCACCTGATGACCCGGCTACCCATTGTACCTTGAATATGCATGGAATATATACGTTTATTACAAAAGAACACGTATACGATAAAACAAAATTTAATTGAACATGGTTTAGTGTTACAACGTCACAAATTTTATCAGCAAGATTCACACTGATATTAGAGCGAAACTGTGAGCTGACACATTGGTTAACTATACCAAGTTCACCGGAAGACAGTATGGAAATGCGTATATCCACGTATATGCCAATACTTCATAAAGTTTATCGGCATCTATTAGTTACTTTCCGATATATGTTATGCGCGATAAATTTCACAGTTTCGGCTCGTCCATATATAGTAACCCGACCTCTCCACGGAAGGGGTAAGAGCGTGACAGCAAAAAATTTCAAATTTCCTTGAGCTAACACCGATATTTAGAGGTAAAAAAAATGATCAATCTATGCACTAATGCTTTTATTCCAATTATTAATGATAAATTGCTAAGTAAATGAGAAGCGTCCTACTAATATTTAACTTATGGCGCACATAGCTGACACGAAAGAAATATCAGGGTAGTTCTGGTTGCCCAGGCTGGAGCTGTGCAGACCTGGCACCATTTAAATTTCGATAATTCTGAGAAAGAGAGGTCAACAGCAGGGAATAACCGGAACCGGAACCTGGTCTTCGAAATTTATATATAGTAAAGCAGATGATGGAAGAAATGAAGATATAGTGGATTTAAAACGCATTAAAAATAACTTTTACATTAAAGTTAATGTATTGCGATGGTGTTATTGCCTTTCTGAAACTTTAAAGAGACTGAGGAAGCTAATAATGTTTATTTATCGATCAAATATGTCGGTTTTTGGACATTCAGAGCAACAAATGTCTTCCACTATACACCATTGCGTATACTGCATCAAATCGAATGTGCTTACAAAGCTTGGAGCGTAGAATACACACTTTCGCTCTGTCTCCAGTCGCCTCCCTTTACTACACATACGTTTGTTGCATGTTCTTCTGTAGGAAATTTAAAATTATTGGTTTATATGATACTAAGAGAAAATAATAGATAGAAGGTAATTTTCTGATCAGTAGTCAGAGACACTGTTTAGGCTATCGTTGGACAAACAGTGCCTGTCAGTTAGATCATAATGATGATAACTTTACAATCAGAATGCTATAAATGAGACACACTGTGATGCTGCTCGCACAGTTTCAATAAATACAGTTCAGTGCCAAGAAAGCAGTTTCTAGCTGCGTTGCAGATAACGTTAGTTTACTTCAATTTAGACTGATTTACCAAGTTTACAAGCGCACTGGCGGGTCCTTGACGCAATTTGTGTTAGCCAAGCATATCCTAAGTACTTCTGCGTAAGCCATACTCTGTTACAGAGTTGGACCGGTTTAATTCAAACGTATCCCACAGACTTCTGGATGTGTAAAATAGCTGCTACAAGCATCGACATGGCTTTGATTTAACAAACTCCTGCAGGTTATTATGAAAAATTCCTGCTCAAATTATGTGCCCTACTTACGTTTCACATGACAAATTGGTTAGTTAATCTTTTCTTTTGCTTGGTTGTATTGGAGCTTGATCATTATATATGATCATCAATATATATTACATATGTTTGGATTACAGGATGAAGCAAAAAACGTGGAAAATTTCAAACAAAATTTTTAAACCGGAATTCCGGTTCCGGTATGGTTTTTGCCCTTCGCCGGAACCGCAACCTGAACACGATTTTCGCCGGAACCGGAATTCCGGTTACTCCCTGGTCAACAGCTATATAATACACTGTACTTTACATATTAACATAGACTTGCTTAAAAGTTTTGATATGAGTTATACAATTACCTGTTGCGATGCTTTTTTCCTCGTGGTTTTCTCCTCCACGCTTAGATTGTTCACTTTCACGCTTACATTGTTCGTCGGTCAAGTTTTCGCCACTTGTACCAATCGACTCAGCGGGACTGGTCTCAATTCCACCACTAGATGAAGAAGACTCAGGTCCCTCTTCTGTTTTGGTATTTGCATTCTCAGATGAAGACACAAATTCTGTTTGTTCCGCTGACGCAAATGTCGAAGTTAGTGCATCCTAAACACATATGAGGTTGTTTAAACAGTAGCAAACACGCGCGATTATCCATTGACTACAGCTATGTTGCTCAATTTTAAACACGTCAGCCATTTCTATGCACTGCAAAAAATAAAATTGCCGTGTAAAATCGCAGGCCTATACTGGGCTTTTAAAGGGTTCCAGTGGGCATCCGAAAATAGGGTTCGCGGGCTTCGAAAAATCTCGGAGTCAGCCGCTCCCCCAAGACCCGGGTGGGAGGGTGCGAACCAAAATAGGGGTCAAAAATTTTTTTCACCCTTTTCTAAAAAAGCAGGGTGAAACTTTGAGGGATGCAACTCAGCGCAATTTCGGTAATTCAGCCCCGTAGTGGGATGTTTTGGGAACTTAAGCCCCACAGGGCGAAATTTTGGGATTTTTGGGAAACAAGTTGCCGAAAAATTAATTACCAGCAAAAAATTCACAGGGTAGCAGCCGATCGCAAATAGAAGTCAGCGTCTCGGGGGGAAGTGAGACCCGATAGGGGGCTCGAACCCAATATAGGTCAGCCCCACCCCGCCCCCCTATAGCAAAATCACGGGGCTCTAGAAAACTGAGAGAAAAAGGGCGATGACATTTTTCAACTCCTCCTGACAAATGTTCGGCCTCACTTGATTCAATGCCCCAGAGAATTTGTCTTTCATTTTCCCATAAAAACGCCATCAACTAACACAAAAAAGTAACAAAATATTAAAATTACGTCGCGAAACTAAAAATCTATTGAAAAGTGTTTTTCAAGCAGTAACGTTTCGCCTGCGTTTTCTGAATTGCTATATTAGCTATTTTTGCATTTTGCATTGAAAAATACTGATTTTGGCAATCCACATATTTTGAAGCCCCGGTTAAAACAGGGTGCCAAATATCGTAGCCTGGCTACATGCGGTGCCCTTGGTTCTACACCCAAATCTCTCTGGTTTATGATAAATTATCTGTGGATGGAGAGCTCAGCCTGGTGAGCATTTTTTAGTAACTGCAATTGCTGAATATTCTAGCTCATCTCGGACATTCCAGTATAATGAACAGACTAGAGATTTAGAACCAGTACTTTAGCTCCAACTTGTACAATTAATCGCAGAGGTTTTCGTAGTATATAAAATAAAAGGCCTGTTACATGTGATTAAGCATAACGACAACCACGCTCGCTTCGATTCACCGTCGTCTTGCGAGACGCTAGTATATAAATGCTAGGCAATACGAATTCCCACTTTTTTAATTTGGGATGGGCTCAACGTAGATACAGACCAGTTATACACTAATTATCTTGACATTTATGGAATTTTTAAGCAGCAATAGTTTAAGCTAAACAATATATACGTAAAGAGCTTAACGTCAGCATTTCTGGTGAACCAGTAGCAATACTCAATCTCGGAATCATCTGAATTCCGGTCATTCAAGCTGTGATTATTTCAGACTGTATTATTTAACTAACAAGCTAAACCATAAGTGAACTACTATATTATTGGTATTATTTCTATAACATAAAAACAAAATATTTCATGTCGATTAAACCACCTTTTACTAAACAGTTTAAAAGACAGAAAGAGATAAGTCCAGTCAACCAAACAGTAACGTATTCATAATTTTTGAAGTACCCATTATTACAGAATTTGTTACCTATGTTATGGTATAGCAGTGCCTGCTTAATGTCGTCGCACAAATAACCACTGCTGCCAATTTTGTCTTTATGGGTCAATTCTCATAACACAATCACAACAATTTCGAACATTTCACTTTGCTGAAAACACTAGTAATTCGACGATAAGAGAAAACAGGCAAGCGTGGTTAAAAGCCATAATGTACACGCATTTTAACCGCGGTTCTTTTGACATACGCAGGCTAACCTAAACCTAAGAAATTTCGAAAAAATTTCGCTTTTTGATTTCATGGTGCATGTTGGTAGATTAGTGGTTACACAAAGTAAAACTATTTCCTATAGCCATGTAGGAATTGATATTCTTAACTTTATATTACCGAAACAACGCTAGGTGGTAGAAACATTCAGAATTTATAAATTATAGCAGTCATGGAAATATTTTTTACGTTGTAGCAGACTTCCAGAATTGATTGCTGTCTGAATATGTGCAATTTTCGTTGTATCCAGCTACAACAAAAATGTTTTGACCCAATATAATTCTCAACGTATATGCAAGTAAATGAAAAAAACTTCATTTTCATAATTTTGATACCGAAAGTTAGCATCTATATAAAGTCGTGTTATAATCTATACAAAGTTATATACCGTGCAAAGCCTCAAAGGTAACGATGAATCTAATACACATTTAATACAATGAAACCAACGTGCTTATCCGGTTAAACAACCCTATATGAAAATCGTTAATCCCCCAACAAACAAGAGACTCATTAACACTTCCTTGTGGTTTACCTTATTAATACGACCAGGTTCCGATTTTGGTTCCGGCGTTGGTTTTTAGGTTCCGGTTACTCACTGCTATCTATCCATCTAACAAGGGACATTTTGCAATATATATTTTCGACTTTGTAATACAGCTCTACTGTCGTAAACCCCAAGCGTGTTCAACAACTGCGCCATGCAATCTTAAAAGTGGTGCGTTTTCGACATTTATTCCAGGTGCTACCAAACTGAACCGCGCGAGTACTTATGTAACCTAGCTATGCTGTACATTTTAATCACCTTTTCTGCATACATAGTGTTAGCAAAATTTAGCTAGTCGCACGTATTCTGACATTGTATAAGCTACAGCTGTCCAGACATTTGCTTGTGAATTTTAAATACTGATCACAATATACTTACTTTGTCGACATCGAGCTCCGGAGGTAATTCCCATACGCTTTCTTGCGTTACAACGTTGTAAAAGTACATACGGCCATCAAGTTTTTTAGAACGTGCAACTATCCAGTTGTTTATTGGCTCCATTAATAAACGATTCAATGAATATCTTGGGAATATAACCAGCCCAGCAGATAAATGGACTGAAACAGAAACAAGTTACAGCATTAAGATTCCTTACTTTATCAATATGCAATGTGCAATCTGCAATTTGCGTAACATACGACATAGTAATCAAATATTACTAAAATTTCAATACACCCCAAAAGCGAACTGAATAACTTATTAACTGAAGTCAAAAACGATTTCTTTATATTGAGACATATATTTACGTCAGAAAAATAAACAATAGTAATAAATCTAAAATATATATAAATATATTTTATCTCTGAAGTATTGGTAGTTTTCCACATGTACAGCAAGATATGTACCATGTTATTTGAATTTATTACAGACGGCGTTCCGTCAGCAAACACGAGATCATTTGCAACAAAAATCGATTTTGTTAACCCGTAAAACCCTGAAGACTACTTAAAGGGTATAACAAAATCCAGTTTGTCAATAGACAACAATGCAATTGCTTTCAACGTACCAAATATCTATATGGACTATTCTAAGCGCATTGAAAGCCATATATAAACAGTCAATAGAGGACAGGGCCATTGACTAAGGCATTTTGAAATGAATTGCAAGGTAACTAGTATCTTATCTTAACGCCAAGATAGTGAATTCTAAGTGTTGAATATGTAATGTAGAGACATGTACTATACTATAAGTAACCGAATAACAACTCAATTGCCTCAGTAATTCAGAAGATATAGAAGAGAAGAACAGATTATTTTATTTGCTATGTGCGAGTATATAGAGGAGCAATGGCTCCACAAAATGACAATAACAAATATACAACACTAAAATGGTTCCCAACATATTATGATTTTTGTGTATATATATTGAGTCCAATGGGTCCATTGAAAAATCGTTTTCACACAAACCTGCAGCGTGCATAATGACAATATAGCAACACACCATTTGCAGCTAAAATAGAAGATAAATTGCTCTTCAAAATGAGACCACAACAACCATCGCTAGAGCGATTGCAGAAATATTAACATTTTCGAGTATTTTGTGTACCATAGGCCCACTGAAAAACCCTTTTGGACCCAACCCTGCAGTGCAAGTAATGATAACAGCGGCACAACAACGGAAGCAGTTTAGAGGACGAATAGCTTTACAAATTGTGACCAAAACGCCCATATACCTTGAGTGGTTTAGAGATATCATTTTTGTATATTTTGAGACTTATCACCCATTCTAGAACCCGTATTCCCAAATCCTACATTCGAGAAGAAACCCGTAGCAAAGCATCATATATAGTCTTAATGAATATCTCTACAAAATAAACCCACGAGTTCGAGTCACATATCTACATCGGTTGTCGAGTAGGTAACAATATGTAATTTTCAGGCCCTAAAGGCTACATATACGAGCCAGTTTCGCCTGGCTTTTCAGGGGGCAGATGTTGGAATCGGGCTTTGCGCCTAACTAACTGGAATAGACAAATTTCATGCTTTCAAATCAACTATCGCGCGAGTCAATCCGCTCGGTCGAGGTTTAGTTATCCGTGTCACCCCAAAAACCCAAAAACAGACACCGTCGAAATTTACCGCTCTGGCCAATAGAATTCTTAGCTTCGCCTGTTTCGATCACTAACCCACAATTCAAATACGTAAATTATGTAATATTAAATAATAATTATTGTTACTATTATTAGGAATAAGTTATTTTTATTACAAGCAGCAAAACAATTCAGAACTAAAAATATGGGGTCTCAAACTTTTGAAATGGGCTCATGCTAACAAGGTGTCCTGAGCCATACCACCATAAATTAGCTAGAAATACGGATTTGACTCTATTTTAAGCCTCCTACAAACGTAAATTATATCCTGTGTACATTATATACACTTTAAAGTAGCTATGTATTTAATTCCTATAAATAATAACATAGCAACTAATATAAATAACTTAAGATCACGAAAATTATCATGATATTCCGTAAGTCAACATTAGTTTTTAATTGTACTAAGCGCTCGAGTGGCGAGATCTCAACTACCATAGAGTTTCCTTGAAAATATTACATTAATTTATTTAACAGTAAATTGTGTAAAGCTGTAGTAGTGTTTCGAAAAATAGGAATCAAAACTTGAATTAATAAACCTTTATGCCTAACTGGACAAAACAAGTACTTGACGAGGTCTACCGAAATTGAAATTAGGCCTGAACATATCGGGTCTTACGTCTTAGCTTGATAACAAAGGAGATGGAAGCAAAGGCTTTTATACCCTAATGTGTGAAAACCACGTGTGAATTTATACAGGAGTTACAAACGATGAAATGAGTATTTGCAAATTCACAACTTTTATAAAGTAAACCTGTGAAAATAGGGTGTTTCAAAAACATCGAGTGAAGATGTGGAGCTACGAATCTATATATCAAAACCGCTTCAGTAATCGGCCAAGGCCAACATGTTAAGCCCTCACCGATATCGATTACATCAGCCGTTGTTGAATTATGAGTTTTACCAGGTTTATCCTAATTAAATTAAACCACCAATACCATTACGGCAGTTGGGATTAATTAAATGATACAAGGCCCACAACCCGGGAATATATCAGTGTAATAGTTAGCGTGTTTAACTATTACTATTATTTTCTTTCTCAAACCTTCCATTACATTCCTTTCTCTTGAAACATGGACCGAGGTCCGAAGGCCCTGGCGGGTAGCAAGTTTGCCGGAGGAAAGATAAACGCGGTCGGAGTCACACAAAAATGGACCTGTGGGTTTAGCGTCGACGGCGCCTTTGGGAGATGGGGAGTAGTGTGCTCTGTCAGAGGTGGATCGGAGCGTTAGGTGGTGTAACCCCCTGCCATTAACACGAACGCCTTAAAACTTTAATTAAAAAATCCCATTTTTTATACATTTTTCAAATTCATTAAACTTTTATTATTTTTCTGTTCCTCCCAAAAATATGTTTTTAGAAAATTTCTTTCCGAAGTACCGTTAAATTTTTATCCAAATTTTGCCCTTTTTCTAAATTCCACGCGTTTTTCCTTAAATTTCAATTATAGTTTTCTTCCAATTCCCTTAAAATTTACTTTTGTAATTCCCTCAAAATTTCGAATAATTTTCCAGTTAGGTTTGTATTCTAATAGTTTCTTTACTTTACTTATGCCTTATGAGATATTAATTTTTTAGGTCGAAGCTTTTATTAGTTTACTTAAAGACTAGTTTTATTCCTTACCTCGTTTTACTTATTAGGTATTATATTTGTTTCATTCTCTTGGGTTTCGTTAAGTTTTTAATTAATTCTTTGGTTTAACGTTATCGCTATGACCCATGTAACCCTGATAGGCTTCCCAAATTTCGCGGAATTTCAGATATTTTTAATTCCCAAGAATTTTTAATTGAGAATCTTAAACAATTTTGATATATTCAGGTTCCGAAATTCTTGGTATGCCTAAATTCGATTCCAGCGGTGTTCTCAAACATTTATACATATTTAGAATTTTAGATTTCCCAGATGCCGAAGTTAACAGAATTTCTAAATTTCTACGCTGCATAGAATTCCAAAGTTCCATTCCCGAATTCTCTGTAATTTTAAATGCTTCTGATTCTCAAAATCTCGTGGAATTTCAGACTCATAATTAATATTAGAAAGCTCATATATAGTTTCAGATATATGCGATTTTTTGTTTTCTATCGCAATTTAACATATGTTATTTCTAATGTTTAAAAAATTAGAAGTTTTAATCCTAATTCTAAATTTCCGCGGAATTTCAGAGACTTCTAATTGCCAAATCCCCACTGGACTCTAAACACACCAAACTCCACCAAAACTTCATTCTGAATTTCGAATTCTCGCGGAATTTCAAAAATTGCTACTTCTCTAATTTTAGAATAGTAAATGAAGTAAATTGCAGGGTATCTAAATTCTTCTTGTCTTTCCCTTCACCAAATGACTGTGCAATCGCACATGTTCCTAATTTAACAATTATTTCAGATGTTAAAATTTCTTAAATTCAACCGATATCGAGAAGTAAATGCAAGAATATTGGGATAACAGTTTATATATGATTTCCTTTTTATTTTTGATATATTTTACGAATATATTTATGACACATATTTATGACATTGCATTTTGAAACTTTATTTTGTGTTTTTATGAAACAATTTCTATATACTCAAGCTCAATTCGCAGTGTTCGACGGAGTGTCTTCAAATATCAAAAAAGTCATAGAAACCATGCCAAAAACCATCGAGGGCATTAGTTGTTTTCCAAAATAACGGCATAGGCAAAAAGTTGACATATCGTCGCGTGCTCCCTTTTTCAGACCATAATAGCACACCTTCGATTACATAAATAATTAAAAGGCTTAGTCTGCTCGCGTGCCTATATAATACAGCTTAATTCTGGCTATCGTCTACCTAACTATTACACTAAAATCTATTCCGATTACTTTAACGGCAAAAAGTTAGATAATGTTTATTGTAATAACCGGTGACGCAGCTGCATGGCGCAACTTCCCAACACCATGCCCATACGACCCCGGCTATCGTAACCTCAAGGGTGGACCGTGAATACCAAATTTTGAACCTATTCTTGGTCAGACCAAAGAAGCTACGCAGCTTAGCATGCCGCAGGCGCGCTTCACGGGGTGTGTTCGGACCCCGCCCTAAGGGTTGCGCACGTGTCTAGTATCGGGTATGATTTCTGAGGTCCCCCAGGGAGGCTAGCACCGACACCTGCTCGCAGGTCATGGAGCTTAGCCGCTATTCCCTATCTTAGACTCATCGGAAGTTGTTTAATTCTATTTTAGTGAGATAAGTGTGGAACTAAAATGTGAAAGTGTCCCTAGAAATTTGAAGCTCAAGATGAGTTACCTGGTTAAAATCGCGGTATGCTCCTTGTTAGAGCATTGACCCATGTGGCCCCTACAGGGTTCCGACAGGCCCTGAGAGTTTAATGTCGGATTATCAATGGCGTGGCCTGTTTTCTCAATGAATTCTATGCTAGCGTACTGGTACCTTGACCAGTGGAAGTTTAGCCTACTAAAATCGAGAGCGTTCCTAACAAATTTTGAGTCACTATCGTGAACGGGTCAAATTTTAGTAACGTTTTCTAGTTATTTTACTGCCTAGATCCGGTAAAACGCAAATAAATAAGTCAGAAGGCCATACGCGCCAGTGCTTGTGACATTCTCGCCCACAAGCCATGACGGGCAGTGCCTGCTCGTCCGAG